>VCHN02000871.1:0-28377 GCA_007115665.2 Sequoiadendron giganteum
GAGGCTTCTTTCCGAGTTAACTTGCTGTTATACATTGCATGCATGTCTTTCTTAGAAACATCTACATATACTTGGAGATTAGATTAGATTTTTCAGTTGACTGATGATAGCATTCCAGTTGACTTGCTTTCAATAAGGACGTGCATGTTGCACCTTGTCCATTTAGATTAGATGTTTCAGTTAACTGATGATAGTTTCCCAGTTAACTGTGTAGTTTCATTCAATTAGGGTTTAGGAATAAGATCTTGCATGCATTGCAAGACTTTAGTTGACTCAAGGTGATTTTAGGGTTGCCTACACCTTGAAGTCTATAAATAAGAGCTTTAAGCTCATTTGTAATTTAACCTTTGCTTGATAGCATACATGTTGCGCCTACCTTGCCTGTAGTATTGCTATTATTGTATCTGTTCAAAGAGTAATTGCTGTTATAATAAATTGCTGCGCCTACCTTGCCTTCATGTTATTGTCATGGTGTTTATTCGATCTTAGTTAAATGGGGTTGTTGGTTTGATCGTTATTGCATGCGTATTGCGTCTATACAATATACTGTCCCAGTTGCTTACCTTGTGTTTTGTTTATCATGAGCCTATTCAGAAGAGCAAATAGTTGCGCCTACCTTGCCTTCATGTTGCGAAACTGTGCTTAAAGCTTATCGTTTGATGTGTGTGATAGTAGACTCATTCAGCCAAGCAGATAGTTGCGCCTACCTTGCCTTCATGTTGTGAAGCTGTACCAGGTTTACCGTTTATTTGTTTGTTTTAATAAACTTCTTCCCGGATTAGCAAATAGTTGCGCCTCCCTTGCCTTCATGTTGTGAGCCTGCACCTGAAGTTTATCGTGTAATACATTCCCGCTCCATTTCCTCATGCTCTGTTTTTTGAGGAAACTGGATAGATTTTAAAGAAGTTAGCTTAGTTGTAGTTAGATGATCTGCGAAACCAGAAAATACTTAGCTGCAACGTTCTAGGTTTTCTTAACCTTGTGCCTCTACCAGCTGAGAACAAAAAGATAGGACATTAGTTTAGTCTTCTATTTCATGCATTCCAGCACAACGAGGGAGCTTCCCCTCCTAATTTGAAGAGCACTCATTACGTAGTGTGCATAGTTGTACGTACAAACTCACACTCCAGAGGTGTTAGTTCTTACGCCAACAAGGGGCTACACATAATTTTATTGATGAGGGTCTTGTAGCATGCAAGGCACTCTAGACACAAGAGGTTGACGGGTTTAGAGTAATGGTTGCAGATGGTTTCACCATTACTTGCAGTAGGATGATCCCTCAACTCAGCCTTTAGTTGGGTAATTACAAAGTCAAGAATGGATTCTATGTGGTTAGCCTTGGGGACACAGATGCAGTGATGGGCATCCAGTGGTTACATTCCCTAAGTGAGATCACTCTCAATTTTAAGTCCATGGAGTTGAAGTTCAAATCAGATGGTAGGAATGTGATATTGAGCGGGATATCTAATGGAGGGCCTTGTGTTGTTTCCTTCAAGCGCATGGAGAGGCTTTTCAGGCATCATCAGGTGGAGTGGGCAACAGAGTGCATAGTTATGCCCACAATTCCAAAGGAGAAGTGTTCTTATCCACCCGATATTCAGGCTTTGCTATTCAAGTGAAGCAACGTTTTTGGCAGTATACCTCCAAGTAGGCCTCCTGATAGAGGCATTGAGCATGTCATTGATTTGGAAGAGGGGGCTAAGCGCATTATCACTACACCATACAGGGACCCAAAGAGACATAAGGACAAGATTCATAAGGCAATCAAGGAGCTTCTGGACATGGGACACATTAGGTAGAATAAGAGTCCATTTGCTTCTTTGGTGGTGTTAGTGAAGAAGAAGGATGGGACTATGCATATGTGCATAGATTACAAGGCACTTAATAAGAAGACAATCAAGCACAATTATCCACGGATTGATAAGCTCATTGATGAGCTACATGGTGCAATCTATTTTTCCAAAATAGACTTAAGGTCTAGCTACCATCAAATCAAAGTTAGAGAGGACGTTGAGAAAATAGTGTTCAGATGCCACTATGGTCACTTTGAGTTACCCATTATGCCCTTCGGCTTGACTAATGCTCCTATTACATTTTAGTCATGCATAAACAGGATATTCAGTAGGCAATTGTGTAAGTTTGTTATGATATCTTTTGATGGCATGCTCATTTACAATAGATCATGGGAGGAACATTTGAGACATTTGAATGAGATGTTGAGCATTTTGGAGAGTGATTCATTGTTTGCAAAAGCATCCAAGTGTGAATTTAGTATGACACAGTCGCTTTATCTTGGGTATACAATCAATTCTAAGAGAGTTACTATTAATCTTGAAAAGATCAAGGCTATTCTTGATTGGCCTCCACCCACTAATCTTACGCAATTCAAGGGGTTCTTTGGTGTTTGCGGATTTTACAGGAGGTTTGCCAAAGGGTTTTCATAGTTGGTTGCCCCACTCACTAATTAAACCAAAAAGAAAGAATTTGTTTGGTCTGAAACAGTTCACCAAACTTTTGACCAATTCAAGCAGTTGATGAGTTCATGCCTAGTATTACTGATTCCAAACTTCTCCAAGCCTTTTGAGCTTGAATGTGATGCCTCTAGTGAAGGCATAGGAGTTGTCCTTATGCAAAGTAAACATCCTATAGCATTTGTGAGTAGGAAGTTGAGGGGAGGTGAGAGCTTACTCCATTTATGACAAGGAGATGTTCGCAATCATGCACACATTAGCTAAATTCAGACAATACCTTGTTGGGGGCAGATTTGTGGTTAAAACTGATCACAACAGCCTTAAGTACTTCCTTAATCAGAAGGATCTCACTGAGAGGCAGCAGAAATGGGTAAGCGAACTTCAAGGGTATGATTTTGACATTGAATATGTCAAAGGAAGAAGAATATGGTGGCTAATGCCTTGTCTACAAGGCCACATTTATGCTCTATTTCCATCATATCAGCAAATTGGAAAGAGAGAATACATGTTGATTATGCCACGAAAGCACTTGCAAACAACATTCTTGATGGTTCTTTACAAGATGATAAGTATCAAGTAAGGTATGGTCTCATATATTACAAGGATAGAATATGGATAGTCCCTGATTCTAAGGTGTAAGTGCACATTTTCAAGGCTTTTCATGACATTCCTATAGCTGGTCATCCTGTATATAAGACATACAAGCAATTCTATGAGAGATTCTCTTGGAAAGGGATGAAGGACGAATTCTCAAGTACGTTCATGAGTGCCAAGTATGCCAAGAAAACAAAAACGAGCATACTTATCATGTTGGTTTATTATAGCCCCTTCCCATTCCTACTTAGAAGTGGGAAAGTATATCGATGGACTTCATTACAAGGCTTCCCAAGGTGCAAGGTAAGGATAGTATATATGTGGTGGTGGATAGATTAACTAAGTTTTCTCAAATTTGTTTCCATATCAGTAGGGTATACAACGGTTCATGAGCTTGTTTAGGCAAGAGTTATTCAAATTGTGTGGCACAGAGCTAACCCCTAGCACTAGTATCATCCTCAGACTAATGGGAAAACTAAGGTGGTTAACAAATGAGTGGAAAGTTACCTGCACAACTATGTTTCAAGGCAGCAGAACGCATGGGTTAAGTGGTTGCACTTGAGGGAGTATTGCTATAACTCTACCTTTCATATGTCCATCGAGATATCTCCATTCATGGCATTGTATGGCTATGAAGCTCCTAGCTTCATTCAATTGCTCTTTGGAGATTGCAGGGTGCCCAAAGCCAAAGATCTTCTTTAGGAGAGTCAAGATATCATGAGGTCTTTGAGAGAGAATATACAACATGCACAAAATTAGCAAAAGTTGTATGCTGATCAGTATCGCATTGAGCGGGCTTTTGAGGTTAGAGATATGGTTTACTTGAGGTTGCAGCCATATAGAAAATCCACTCTCAAGAAGAATGGATCAAAAAAACTTAAGCCTCACTTTTATGGACCTTTCAGAGTCACCAAGAGGATCAAGGAGGTGGCTTATGAGTTGGAGCTACCTAAGAGTAGCAAGGTGCACAATGTCTTCCACGTTTAATGCCTTAAAAAGGCACTTGGTCAAAATGTGGTTCCTTCTATAGAGTTGCCTCCTTTGGATGAGGAAGGGAAGTTGATATTGGTTTTGAAGGCTGTAATGGAGGTCAAGGAGCATACTCTACAGAAGAGGGTGATTAAGGAGTATCTTGTGAAGTGGAAGAATCTACCTGCGGAGGATGCTACTTCGGAGAGTGAGTAGCTATTACAACATCCATAATTGTGATTGCTTGAGGACAAGCAATCTTGGGAGGGAGGACTGTAATGTCCCCTTCTCGCATCTAAGCAGTTGGAGTGTTCCATTAGCCTATTCCAACGTTCTTGTAGGCTAAGTGGAGATGGTTAGGGGACTTAGAGCCAATGTTGTGGCTTTATGGTGGTTTTTGATGCTTTCTCGCAGTACTTTCTATTTTTGGCAATGGCCAATTTCAATACTTACTATTCACAATAAGTTTCTGTGTACCTCAGTTTTGTGCCAGTTTGGTGTTTGGGAGTACTTACTATTTTTAGCCATGGCTATTTATAGTAAGTGTATTTTTAGTAACTGGTCCAAGCCAATATTGCTCCATCAGTGTGTATTTCTTGATTTGGTGTTGGTGAGCCTAAGGTTGATTTAACTGATATTTGTATTTCTTCAATCACTTAAGTTATTTTTATAAAGTAACTTTATAACTTAAGTGAGGGGGTTTGTGGTCATTGAAAAGGTACCTTGGCGCCTAGTTGATATTATGTTGTTTTAAAAAGTGTATTGTACCCGAAATTACAACAATAGAAAACTTCAATAATGAAATACAAATAATAAAGTCGAGTAAAATATAAAAATAACTAATTACCATTTAAATACTAGAATCCTAAATATTATGAATAATATTATAATGATAAGAAAATTATCAGATAAAATAAATTAATATTTACAATCAATTATACCTGATCACGCCTATGTTTTATAAATAAATAAATATCATGTTTTATAGATAAATAAATATTCACAAATAATTACAAATAAATAAATACAAATATTAAAAATATACATAAATATAAATATTAACCATTCCAATATTTATAATCATTATAATATAGATAAATACATATAAAAACTAATGTAATGAACATAAACTATATTAAATAAAATAATTAAATATATAATAAAATGCAAATGGTAATGAAGGGCAGCAAATACTTTGTGAGAAGGCTGCGATTACTTTATGGAAAAGACAGCAACTAGCATGACCAAGAGTCATGTCTTTCCAAAGGGGTATTCCTTTTTAAAAATATGCTTCTTTTCATAAAGATATAAAAGGTGAGTGTAGAATAAGGAATCGGACTGGGAAAAATAAAGAAATGTCTGTAGATAATGATAAAGGTGATGAGTAATTTTTGTATTAAAATAATCATGAAGGGAATCAATATATGATTATATCACAAATTTGGGAAGACAGTAATTAAAAGGTAAGGGTAAAATATATTATGTTCGAACAGTAAATTTAATATATATATATACCAGTTGAATATATGTAAATATAAATATAAGTTATATACAAAGGTGATTATTGTAAATTGAAATCAAATAGAAATAACGATGATATAATTTACAATTGTGCAATAATGATACTTGGAACAATTATTGAACCGTATAAGTAATGATGACCCTTTAACATAAACATAAGTAGATTATGTATATTTATGAATTGTCTTCAACCTATGATCAATCCAGTATAAGGTTGAAAGAGGCGAGTAAGGAATCAAAAAACGTGCAGATATACAACAACTCAAGTGATGTACTCACCTAGCAATAATATTTAACATATTTTGAATATAAGAAACAAATATTGCTAGTCTAATTATTGGCGTAATGCTTTCTTTAATATTATCATGATGATAATGATGTTGATATTGACTTCAAGAATCAGTAATAAAAGCAAATGTATTTGATTGCTGAAAGATTGTCTTCCTTGTGTTTGCAAGCTTATTGGGAGGAAGGGTGTGAGGGAAGTGGTGCCTAAAAACCCCACTTAAGTCCGCCCCCGAAACCCAAGGCAGGGATGGGCCCTGGAGGGGTGGAAATTCGACTGATAGTCTGCTCAATCCCAAGGCCTAGGTGGGCCATGGAGGGGTGGGGGTTCCACTCATAGTCTGCTGCGGCCCTGGAGGGGTGGTAGGCTCAGGCCACTTATCCATTCCCCCGACTATCCCCAATAATTCAAGTGTCTTCTGAGGTAATGACATGGGTAGAGAAAGCAGGTACTAGTGTTTCCACTAAGCACGCCACTCCGAGTATGGAATGGTCTTAGTTTGGATGTTCAACTCGGAGCCAAGGGGTGGGTTGTCCCAAGGGGATGCTTGTGCCCTTGGGCTTAGATGGATAACTTCGAGAGGATCTACCCATGCCACTCCTCTTTTGTCTTCATTATTACCTTTTGTATATGCTTATATTTTGATATCTAGATATTAATGCTAACAGATATGTTGTTAATATGGTGAATACTGGATTCTTATCTAGGGTTATAGCATTAAGAGAACATTCATTTGGAAAAGAAATTCTTAAACCTAATCAATAGATGAACTCTAGGGAAAATCGGGTAAGGGACATTACAGTGGTATCAGAGCATCTTTCCTGCCATCCTGTGCCTACTTGAGCTAGTTGCCCACTTGTTTGAGCTACTTGTTTGTCTACTTGAGCTACTTGCTTGTCTACTTGAGCTACTTGTCTGAGCTGGTTGCTTGTGTGCTTGAGTTGGTTGCCTACTTGTTTGAGTTGGTTGCTTGTGTGCTTGAGCTACTTGCTTGGCTACTTGAGCTAGTTGTCTACTTGTTTGAGTTGGTTGCTTGTGATTGCTTGTGTGCTTGAGTTGGTTGCTTGTGTGCTTGAGCTACTTGCTTGGGTACTTGCGCTAGTTGCCTACTTGTTTGAGCTAGTTGTTTGTGAGCTTGAGCTGGTTGCCTACTCACTTGAGCTAGTTGTTTGCATGCTTGAGCTACTTGCTTGTGTGCTTAAGCTACCTACTTGTCTACTTGAGCTAGTTGCCCACTTGCTTAAGCTACCTGCTTGTCTACTTGAGCTAGTTGCCTACTTGCTTGAGCTACTTGCTTTTTACGCTTGAGCTACTTGCTTACATGTTTGAGCTAGTTTCCTACTTGCTTGAGCTGATTGCCTACTTGCTTGAGCTAGTTGCTTACTTGCTTGAGCTACTTGCCTACTTGCTTGAGTTGGTTGCCTACTTGTTTGAGCTGGTTGCTTGTATGCTTGAGCTACTTGCTTGTCTATTTAAGCTACTTGCTTCAGCTGATTACTTGCATGCTTGAGTTGGTTGCTTACATGCTTGAGCTGGTTGCTTGTGTTCTTGAGCTACCTACCTATCTTCTTATGCTACTTGCACACTTGCTAGAGCTACTTGCTTGCATGATTGAGCTACTTGCCTAAGTGTTTGACCTAGTTGCTTGCTTGGTTGAGCTATTTCCTTGCTTGGTTGAGCTACTTGGTTGTCTGTTTTAATTTTTGATTTAGGGGGAGCTCATCATTATGTTTACTTTATGCTTAAAACTATTAAGGTTGTCTACCACAATGTTTATGGGGTTGGGAGGCACTAACAAACTAACTTATCTTAAACTAAATTATTATCCATATGCAATATTTAAGAGTTGTGACTATGAATCCCTCAAATTTGTGATATAAAAGGAGAGCAGTTCACCGAGAGACTCCAATTAAGAATAGAACCTTAGCTAACCTTCCAAGAGACTTAAATTAGGCCCTCAAGAATAGGGAGAAGGTGTGAAAAGACGTGATTCCTAATGTGAAAAGATGTTTGGAATTGTGATTGCTTGAGGACAAGCAATCTTGGGCGAGGAGGACTGTCATGTCCCCGAAATTACAACACTAGAAAACTTTAATAATGAATCGTAGAAACCCTTATTTCCCCCTGATACTGATTCTGACTGAAGTTTTATGTTTTTCTGACGTTTTTGGTTTTTTTGCAATTTTTGAGATTTTGGACAATAAATGAATGGTACGACTTTTGCAAATAATTGAAATAAATTCAATAAAATTATCTAACTCCGAAAATCTACTGAATGCAATGCAAATACTTATGCCAGATCATTTATTACTCTTCCAGGATGATTACAATAAATGTCTGATAACGTGCAATAAGAAAACAATAATTTTTATTGAGAAAACTTGGTAAAATCAGCGAGCTGTAGATGAAGAAATCTGGTACGGCTGCAATGATCACTCCTTTCTCCCTCCGTCTGGTGACCCTCAATGATGCCAGGAAGATATGCGCCCAAACTGGTAATGGCAGACTGATGCTGAAGTAGGCGATTTGCTTCTGGAAGGAGGTACGCCCCTTTGTGGAGAGGTACGGCCTGGTACAGAATGGTACGGCTAGGTACAACAGCAGCAATAAACAAAAATGTACGGCCCTTCTAAGAATCTCCAGATTCAAACAAAATAGGCGCCCTACTGTGGATCACTTCTCTGGATAAACTCTCACTGAAAACCTGAAGATATAAACCTCTGTGAATGCTCTGTAATTTCTTCTGAGTGAAGAAATCTCTTGCCTGGCAATAAATCAGATGATATCTCACACCCTCTGAATTGCTTTCACTGGAGATGGCTCGTTCCCCAATGCTCTGAGACTGAAACCCTTGGCTTCCGTGCTCTGATCAAACTTCATCAATTTTCAATTCAAAATAACATAATGCTCAAAACCCAAGGCAAAACCCTCTTTATGCTGAAAAGTGCGATTTCCTTAAGAATAGGGTTTTAATGAAATATTCATATTTTAATCTTTTAATATTTCAATAGTCACAGCTGAATATTTTAATATAATTTAATTGTCACTTTTGGCCCCTTCTGATGATGGGCGCACCCCTCAAGGCAAAACACTTAAGTTATAATATAACATTATAACTTTATATTATAAATCATTAAATAATTAATATTTAATCAATATAATTAAATATTAATATCTCCCTCGTTACTCATCTGATTACTGATCTGTCTGATGTTGACGAACTCTGAAGTGATTCCGGATACTGCCAAAGCCATACCGCTAAAAATAGCAGGGGTCCCACACTGCCTGCCAGGAACTGCTAAAAATAGCAATTCTGCAAAAAGTCTCCGATTGAGCCAAAACGAAAGACTACTGATCAATCTCGCTAACTGTCGAGCTAAGTTCCGAAGTGACCCTTATCCGTCTATCACCTCACGAGGGTCGTGGTAATAGGCCAATCCTATACTCCGAGAGATGTCACCAAAAGGGACATGACAAATACAAATAACAAAGTCGAGTAAAATATAAAAATAACTAATTACCATTTAAATACTAAAATCCTAAATATTATCAATAATATTATAATGATAAGAAAATTATCAAATAGAATAAATTAATATTTACAATCAATAATACCTAATCACGCCTATGTTTTATAAATAAATAAATATCATGTTTTATAGATAAATAAATATTCACAAATAATTACAAATAAATAAATACAAATATTAAAAATATACATAAATATAAATATTAACCATTCCAATATTTATAATCATTATAATATAGATAAATACATATAAAAACTAATGTAATGAACATAAACTATATTAAATAAAATAATTAAATATATAATAAAATGCAAATGGTAATGAAGGGCAGCAAATACTTTGTGAGAAGGCTGCGATTACTTTATGGAAAAGACAGCAACTAGCATGACCAAGGGTCATGTCTTTCCAAAGGGGTATTCCTTTTCAAAAATATGCTTCTTTTCATAAAGATATAAAAGGTGAGTGTAGAATAAGGAATCGAGCTGGGAAAAATAAAGAAAGGTCTGCAGATAATGACAAAGGTGATGAGTAATTTCTGTATTAAAATAATCATGAAGGGAATCAATATATGATTATATCACAAATTTGGGAAGACAGCAATTAAAAGGTAAGGGTAAAATATATTATGTTCAAACAGTAAATTTTATATATATATATATATATAAGTTGAGTATATGTAAATATAAATATAAGTTATATACAAAGGTGATTATTGTAAATTGAAATCAAATAGAAATAACGATGATATATATATATAATTTACAATTGTGCAATAATGATACTTGGAACAATTATTGAACCGTATAAGTAATGATGACCCTTTAACATAGACATAAGTAGATTATGTATATTTATGAATTGTCTTCATCCTATGATCAATCCAGTATAAGGTTGAAAGAGGCGAGTAAAGAATCAAAAAACATGGAGATATACAACAACTCAGGTGATGTACTCACTTAGCAATAATATTTAACATATTTTGAATATAAGAAACAAATATTGCTAGTCTAATTATTGGAGTAATGCTTTCTTTAATATTATCATGATGATAGTGATGTTGATATTGACTTCAAGAATCAGTAATAAAAGAAAATGTATTTGGTTGCTGAAAGATTGTCTTCCTTGTGTTTGCAAGCTTAATGGGAGGAAGGGTGTGAGGGAAGTGGTGCCTAAAAACCCCACTTAAGTCTGCCCCTGGAACCCAAGGCGAGGGGTGGAAATTCCACTCATAGTCCGCCCAATCCCAAGGCCTAGGTGGGCCATGGAGGGGTGGGGGTTCCACTCATAGTCTGTTGCGGCCTTGGAGGGGTGGTAGGCCCGAGCCACTTATCCATTCCCCCGACTATCCCCAATAATTCAAGTGTCTTCCGAGGTGTTGATATGGGTAGAGAAAGCAGGTACCAGTGTTTCCACTAAGCATGCCACTCCGAGTATGGAATGGTCTTAGTTTGGATGTTCAACTCGGAGCCAAGGGGTGGGTTGTCCTGAGGGGATGCTTGTGCCCTTGGGCTTAGATGGATAACTTCGAGAGGATCTACCCATGCCACTCCTCTTTTGTCTTCATTATTACCTTTTGATTATGCTTATATTTTGATATCTAGATATTAATGCTAACATATATGTTGTTAATATGGTGAATACTGGATTCTTATCTAGGGTTATTGCATTAAGAGAACATTCATTTGGAAAAGAAGAATTCTTAAACCCAATCAATAGATGAACTCTAGGCAAAATCGGGTAAGGGACATTACAAAAAGCCAAGTATTTAGCCTCTTAAGTTGGACGCCGCATTAAGGAGATATAAGGGATTTTAAAATAAAATAAAAGAGGTCATGTGGGGGACATGGGAGTTTTGGAGGGAAACCTAATTCAAAAGTTTCCCTAATTTCCCTCTCACTTCTATAAAGCGTCATTTTGGCTCTCATTTGTATATCTTCTATTTGGCAACATAAGAGGATGTTGCTAGAATGCTTCCAAAGTTCTTTGGCTATGTGTGGAGGAGAAAAACCCTCAATGTTTGGAGCTGGTTTTTGTGGTGAAAGATCCACCCTTGCCGGGAGAAGGTGATTCTACTTCAGGGATCACATCTAGATGTTATAGTTTTCTGATTTTAGACATTTTGTGGTGATAAGATGTTCAGATATTCGTGATTTTTTTATGTGGGTTTGGAGTTTTGGTGTGATTGATTTCTTGGGCTCGTTTTGGTGGTGTTTGGAGGAGATTTGAAGCTTTTTTCAGAGGTCTGATTGCTTTTCTAGAAATCTGGAAATTATCATTTTGACAGGGTCTGAAAGTGAAATATGTTTGTAGCTCTGTGCACACTTGGACTTTCATTTTGGATATTTGCTCATTGGATCACTCTCATCTTGGCGCCCCATTTCAAGTGCTTATTTGAATTATTTGTTGAAAGTCCGATTTTTAAGGGCAGATCACCCTATCTAGGGAGCCATGCCATTTGGTGTTCAGGATAAGGGTTTGCTGATATATAGACCCCTTATTCTTCTTTTCTCAGTGGTTGAGTAGCTGGTTTATGGCGTGGGAATCCAGGGGTTCTTTGGCTTTTCACATATGTGACTTATTATAGTGCAAGTTGATGTTGAGTTGCAGCTGTTGTATGGTCATTTACAAGTCTGAAAACTGCTATTTCCAAGTCTGAAATATATTTTGTGTTAAGTCTGATATGAACTGGAATCATTTGTTTCTATTATGTGATGTCATTCAAATGAAAAGCAACATTCTTTCTCAGTATTCCATTCTTTATGCATCTTTCTATATGTTTGCAATGTATCTATGAAAACACATGTAATGAAGCAAACCAAACATATTAGCAAACACTTTACAATCAGCAAACAGAGTTTTCAGAAAGAAAATCAGGGGTGTATATTAGAATATTTCCCAAATTGAAATTGTTTATAATAGTTATCTAACGGTTTGGAAAGCTTTGCATAATATACCTTTTCTTTTTCAATTTATAAAGAGCTTAGACATTATTCCAAACACTTGTCATTCATCCATAAAACTAATACATCAAATGGTAAACTTACAAAACCACTGTTTACAATTTTAGAGGTATACAAGACTTGCATTCTGACCTGGCTATCAACAAACTTATACATTACAGACTAATGGTTCATGAGGTATTCACTTCCACGCAAACAGCAAGCAGTCCCAATCCAATGCCACTCCTTAGTTGCTACTCATGATGTCCATAAAGTTGTGTCAACTTTCTTATGGCGCCCAAGACCTCATGCCACCTACCAATCTGCTCAAATAAACCTCACGCCTCACTACAACCCAACTATCAATCCTCCAAGTTCTTACACCAACAAAGGGAATGTCTTGTGACCATCACAATAAAATTCCAATGCCTTATATCTTCCTCTTCTTACCATGCTGAGAGAATTAAATGTGTGCATAACACATAATCAATCGGCCTGCTATGAAAGACAATGACTACTGCAAAATAATCACCCTTAATATATTTTATTATGCCTAATAAGGGTGGTGAAATGTCTCAACTACAATCTGAGTATTGTCACTATCAACTTGCTTGAACTCTTCATGCCTCGCCAAGGAGATCCCCGTGATTCACAAGCTAAAGCCCACACCTTTCTTCCAAAATCAAAATCGCCCTTATTATAGATGCAATTTCAAGGCATGGCGTCCAAGTTACTAGAGCACATCTTCAACATTTCAAACTCAGATTTTTTCTACAATTTATTTAACGATCTTATGAAATTTGTTTTTACCAAAGACTTCACAAATTTCATCAATGAAGCATATGTGAATTATGAAATAAATCCATCCAGGATGGGTATTGGGTTTTCGTCCAATCCATCGAGAATCCCAAGGGTTTTCATCATCAAACTTCTTGAACCTATAAAATAAGCTCTCCAAATAATATTTTTGAAAAGATGATAATAATTTCCTTTTCCACAACGTTTTATAGTTTAATTATATTTTTCTTTTCCCAAAGTAACTTATTTAATAATTTAGCAAGACATTTATTATAAGTCACTTTAATAATAACACCAATTAATTAAATATAAATGTCCCAAAAGTGACTTAGGACAATTTAATATTTAATTAATTAAATTATTCCCTTAGTTTTCCCACCTTAGCTTATGGGAATAAAATAAGCTAGCGGACTTTGTTGGATGATCACTCAGAAAAAGGGGACATTACAAGAATGAAGATAATGATGAGCACACAATTATACTAAGGGGGCAGAGGGGGATGGGGGAGTGAATCAATAATACAAAATTTATCAATTTAAACTTAATCAATAATCAATCATCACAATAATAACCATGCAAGATCTTGATAATTAAGAACACAAGAACACCAAGATTTACATGGAAACCCTTATGGGGAAAAAACCACGGCAAAATATTGCTTATATAAATTTCTTTTACAATCTTTGTAGGCACCAACCTACAAGAAACACCAATCCCCTCAATTCGTAGGCACCAACCTACTAGAGACACCAATCCCCACTTATACAATTTGTGAGCACCAACCCACTAGAGACACCAATCCCCACCATTAAATTCATAGGCACCAACTTCTAACTCAAAGTATTTCTCCTTCTTGGATCTGCTCCTTCAATCGATGATATAAACTTGATTTCCTTCACTCATTATCTTCTTATATTTGAAGAATCAATTTATGCTCTCTCTCATAAATCTCTCATACTTACTCATATATCCTCCTTTATTAATCCATTGACTATTCCATGATATTTATTCAATAACAGTTTTCCTCATTGAATAATCTTCATATATATTCTATTTACTTTATTGTTCATGCATTAGTTCTCACATATATTCTCTTCAGAAATCTTCTTGTATCATTGTTTTAACGCAGATATTCTTCCTTCATAAAACTTGCTTGCAACTAAATTTGTTCTGCTCTGAATCTGAAAAATCTATTCGCAATTAAATCTGCTCTGCCATTAATATTACATTTATTGCACTATTTTCTTTTATCTCCAACTCTCCTCACTTAAATATCTCATCGCACCTCCTTAATGAATAGAGGCGACTCTTTCATGGAATGTGGCAACTTCTTTTAACATTAATTGCTGCTTATTATTTTAACCTTAATTGCTACCTTTAACTAATGCTTGATTGCTTCAATAATAGTTGTTGCCTTTGATATTAAGTAAATCACTGTCTTTTATAGTGAAGCACTACTTCTTTTGGATCTTAATGAATTGCTGCCTTTTTTTTATTTTGTCTTCATTCACAGGTCAGCATCCTTGTCTTATCCACTTTTGTCTTATTCCCCCTTTTTTTGGTCTTTAGAATATCTTCATTTTAATATGATCGTTGCACATTAACAACTTTCAATATATCTTTAATTGCTCAGTTTAAAACAATAATAACAACCTTTTCATAATTGTTGCCTTCTCTTCCACTTGACTAAGAAGTGATTTTTGACTAGTTCTTATGATTTTGTCATGTCACAATTTACTAACAGCCCTGCCCCTGTAATGTCCCCATTTTAGCACTACATTTTCCAGTGGACTTGTTGTGACCTTTTTCACACATCACCCCATCAGATGGGGACCCCCTAAATGTTGCTCCATTCTGGTCTTTTGGCTTTGGTTCGCTCTCTCTCTGGTCTCTGGTCCTTCCGGGGATTGTCCCGTTGTTTGACCCAGGTTGAAATATTGGTCAAGTCTGTGTAATTAGGGTTTTCATCCTTCAGGCTTATTTAAGGTCAGACTGAGTTATAAAATTGAAATCTAAGCTTAGTGCAACAGTCAGAAGACTTCCAGCAGAGTCCCCCTAAATTTTCACTGTATTCCGGCAACTTACTATTTTTAGTAAGTATTCAATTTGGGACTATTTTATTGAGATTTTGGAATTCTGTCAGTTCCACTGCATCCGAGTGACATCAAGCTGTCTACACGTAAATTTTGAGCCAGATCAGACGACTTACTATTTTTGGCATTTTGGGCTTTAAGAGCCATTTTCAGGGTTTCCACATGGGCTTTTCGGATGCATGTCTGGAGAATCCTTCTGGGTTTTCCAAAACCTTCGCAGTGATGTAACATGCAAACCGAGACAACCACTTTCAGAGTTCAGCCTTCGGAGGCTATTTTTAGGGTTCGCATGCAGTGTTTTTCAGCGCATGTCGGGTTTTTCTTCATGGGTTTTTCGAGAGCTTCGCAACGGTGTGACTTGCAAGCAGAGAAGATCGAGTTTTGAGGACTTACTATTTTTGCTTGATGCACTACCATCACAGACCAGAGTTTGAGGGTTTTTACGGGTTTTGAGATCCATGAACAGCCGACATGCAAAATCCTCCGGCGGTGGATGAGTCACTTTTTAGGCAGTTTCTATTTTTAGCAGGTACACTCTGGCAATCGCCTAAGACTCCAGTTCAACAAGTAGAACGACATGCAGAAGGAACGAAGTCAAGCGGAGACCGTTCGGGATACATGCAGGTCAAATTAGGGTTTCCACTTTTATAGGGGTGAAATCCAAAAATAGCCGAAACGAAGTATCCCACCCATGTCAGCACACTTCAAGGTACCTGCTGGCAAAATTTGAGCGAAATCGGAGAACTTACTATTTTTAGTAAGTCAGGGCACGGCTATAAATAGCAGGTCTGCACCCGAGGTTGGCATCAGAGTAACACTCAAACTATCAAGATCAAGCGTTGCAACTTTCAGGCAAAACGGAGCTACTAAAGTCAGAAAGTCAAACTTACTATAAATAGCAGGTGGCTATAAATAGCAGGTCAGGGCAGAGGACTGGCAGAACAGGTTCACCAGGCGGAGAATATCATCTGATGAAATTTTCAGGCAAAACGGAGCCTTAGAGGTTGAAAATCAAGGGATTTGCTAAAAATAGCACAACTTGCTAAAAATAGAATGCAAGAGCAGGGGTAGGCAGAGGCTTGAAAATTGTCTAAGGCAGAAATAAAAGTAGACCCATGAAAATGCGCCCACCTTGATGACTCTCTTAAAACTCCTAAGGCATAAAACAGAAGCTCATACCTCAAAATGCGCCCTCAAGGAAAGAGAGAGGTAAAAAGTTTCTAAGTCATGAAAACGAAAGTGGAACCTATGAAATGTGCCCATGGTGGAAATGAAAGTAGACCCATGAAAATGCGCCCACCTCAAGGATTGAAGCCTTGAAAAGTTTCTAAGGCAAAAACAAAAGCTCACCTAGTAAAATGCGCCCACCTCAAGGATTGAAGACTAAAAAGTTTCTAAGGCAAAAACAAAAGTAGCCCCTTCCAAATGCGCCCACCTAGCAAAACACAAGCATGGCCTAGCATTTGCGCCCAAGGAGAGGTGAGGGAGTTTGAGAAAAATGAAAAACACCTAAGGCATAAAACAGAAGCTCATACCTCAAAATGCGCCCAAGGTGTAAAGTGAGCTCGATAAAATATTCTAAGGCACACAAACGAAAGTGTCAAGGGGGAAATGCGCCCTCAAAGGAAAATGAAAGCTTGGCCTAGCATTTGCGCCCATGATGAAGAGGAGATGGCCGAAATTTTCCTAAGGCATGAAGTGAAAGTAGAGAGGTCAAAATGCGCCCTCAAGGAAGGTGAGGATATGAAATATTTCTAAGGCATAAAATGAAAGTAGAGAGGTCAAAATGCACCCAAGGCAAGATAAAGTGGCTAGGACTTGGAGAAATTTCTAAGTCAAGAAAATGAAAGTTCAAGACCCCATATGCGCCCAAGGTTGCTGGAGAAAATTTCCTAAGGCAACGAAATAAAAGTGGAACCTAGCAAATGCGCCCTCACCGTGAAAGGATATTCTAACTGTTTGAGAATTTTCTAAGTGAGAAATCAAGGCTTGCATGAGTAAAATACGCCAAGGTTGCTGGAGAAAATTTCCTAAGGCAACAAAATAAAAGTAGACACATGAAAGTGCGCCAGAGGTGTAAAGTGAAGGAATTTTTTTTAATGAAATAAATATTTCATCAAAATGTATACGCCTGTGGTAGAGAAAGTGCTAGAAAATTTTTTCTAAGTGATATAACACTTCACTAGGGAAAAATACGCCCTTGGCATGGAAGGATGATTTGATGAGTTTTAAAATTTTCCAAAGGCAGTTGAAGGTTGACGAATATTTTTCAAGGGGAAGATTTGATATCGATGAATATTTTCCATGGGTCAAGTGAAAATCAAATGAACCCGTTTAAAAGGCACCCATGAGTTGGGAAATTTTAAAATTAATTTCCTAAGGGAAATTTTAATATTCTCCGAGGAAACTCGTTTTGACTAGATTATTTTCCTGACAGAAGTTAAATCTCAAAGGACGAATTATTTCGAGCACGCAAACAATTTTTAATCGCCCGGAGTTGAACATTTTAATGAGAGAATTTAAAATGTCTAAGGCAAATTTTATGAAATCGAGGATTTAAATGACAGACATTTTAAAAGTTGGAAATACATTTACAACTCCCACGAATTTTTTCGAGTTGAATTTATTTAAACACTGCGAGATTTTAAAATGGAATTTTAAATCAAGTCAAGTGATTGTTTTTCTCGCGAGTTGTTTAAATCGCCAAGAGTTAACTGGCAGACTAAGAGGAAAATTCGAAATTTGAAGAAGAAGGAATCATTATTAATGGCGACTGCCATAATGACCGGCTGACGACTAGCCCACTACTGCGCTTGAATTAGAAGATTCCGAACGAAGAAAGTGGAAAATTGATGAAGGTACTAAAAATAGCCCCAGCACTACTTAGCAGGATTCTCCGGGAAAAGTTATTTAAACAATCTCTTCTCTCATTTCTCCTCACATTGTTTCGAAGTTGAAGTTGCTGGAGAAGTTCTTGAGAGATTGAAATATTTTCCAAGTGGTTGAGGAGAGAAATTCTGTGAGAGTTTATTTTATTTCGGAGTGTTGAGTTGCTGAAAGTACGAAGTGCTGGAGAAATTTTCATTTGCCGAGACTCTTTCTTTCAAAAAGCTGAAAGTGTGTTGCTGCAACTTCGAAGTTGAAGGTTGAAGTTATTTTCCGGAGTTGCTGGAGAATTTAATTCTCAAAGAGTTGAAAGTGGAGTCGCTGCAGATTTGCAAAGTTGTAGAGGGTTTCTTTTCTCTGGAGATCTTTATTTTCAAGCTACTGAAAGTCGAAGTGTTGAAGAAGTTTAAACATTGAGAAGTTGAGGAAGTTGAAATTTCATATTGCTGGCAACTCTTTATTCCTCTAACTGCTGAAGTTGACAAAGTGAAGTCAAGGTTCGAACTATTTGTGCTGGAGAAATTAGCTACATTGCTGAAAGTTATTAGCTTGCTGCGTTTTTTCTTCACCAGTCAGAAGTGCAGTTGCTGAGAGTTGTCTCTAAACTCAGAGATTTTTATACAGTACGAGGTTTGGAGTTAGAAATTTATGCTGAGAAATTTTATTTTCAAAGCTAACTCCGTATTCGCAGCCATCTCGGGAATTGTTTTATTTTATTAAAAATCTGCAGCCTAGCTTATTCTTCTATTTTATTTTGCAGATGGCCGGCGCAAAGGATGTTGCAGGAACAAGCAGAGCCGCAGGCAGAGCTGCAAACACTGAAGCAGGCAAGGCTGGCTCATCCCGGCAGGCAATGATTAAAAGGCTCGCTAAGCCATTTCTCCCAAAGTCAGCAATAGTTTCAAAGTTGGCAGGATTAAATGACACCAACCTTGTTTCATTTAATCTAAATGCACTCAAATCGAGGATGTTCGGGCTAGGGGGCCATCAACCATCAGTCACGGCACATAATATAATGAAGAGTGGAATCTACGCAGCTGCTAGTTTTCCGCCAGCAATTCAGTGTCCGGAGCTAATTATGGAGTGCGCCAATCACTACAAGCCAGAACGTAGGACGATTGTCTCTCCGGATGGTAAACTGCTTGCCAACTTCACACCGGATGCCATGGGAGAGGCATTTGGGATTCCAACTGCTGAGGAGATGTTATACAGGACAAACAAGAGGGCAGACAAGATGTACTCTTCCTCTTTCGAAAGAGTCACTGCAGTCATCAACAGAGTTTGGATGCAGAAGCCGAGGCCACCCCGCACTAAGCTCCCAAAGCAGATAATTGCCGAGGACGTGAAACAAGAATACTGTGATTTGATAATGATGTTGAGCCGAGTGAATGGGAGTGCACAGACTTACATTTTCGAGCCTTGGATGTTCTACTTCATCGAGATCATCTTGGAAGGAAAAGAGTGTGTCGATTGGGCTAGGATGATTAGCAACCACATCGATGAGCAATTCAGGAGCTTGAAGGTGACGAAGACTTTCTACATGAGCTCATATGTGATTTACATGTTGGCCAGAATGACTAAGTACAGAGGGATTTCGTACCAAGAGCCAATCGGCTGTGCCCCTGGTCAATTCAAAATTCATGAAGCCTGCACATAGCTACATTTGGCTAACATTGCCAACTATAAACGGGCAAATGATGCATTCACAATGCACATTGCGAGGACACTTCAGCAGAGGACGCAGCAGAGAATATCTAAAGAAGCACAGACATTGATTGAGGAATATGGGTATTGGCTCATCCAATTCCCGAAATTCACATATATTAGGCTGCAAGGGTTCACTTCGTATCCGTATCGGTTACCACGATACCCCACTGATCACATAGTAATGCTTGAGATATCTAGGCAATTGATTGCCTACGATAAGATTCAGAAAAGGAAAAAGAAGGGTGGGCTTGATTTCCCTATCACCATGGGAAATTCCATTGAGGTGTGTCCCTCTTTGCAGGCAGCCCGAGAGGCAGAGGACGAGCTGCAATCTTATCATTTGTCATATCACACAGGCAGGCAGGATTTCGATCCTTACGGGAACATCCGGATGGTACAGAACGTTGAATACCGGCACAGAGCTCATCTGGAGGACTTTTGGGCAAATGCAGTGGATGAGGCTGAGATAAGAAGAAGGATGTTTTCCAGACTTCCTCTCAAGTTGATTAGAGAATGTGAGATTATTCCAGTTCCCGACCAGGTGGAGGAGGATGTCAACATCATGCAACCCGACTATGGGTCAGTTAGGGATACTCCTGTCCCACCACCTGATTGGTCCGAGCTAGAGATCATGGACTTGGACACTCTTTCTATCCCGGTGATGACTTTTACCAGGACTTGGGTTGACAGACATGTATGCAGACTTAAGAGCAAGTCGATCGCCCTTACTTACAGCTTGATGGGTGACCCAAGGCCGTTATCGGTAAAAAGAGGGAAACAAATTGCTCAGACGTCGAGGGCACAAGTGGAAGTGCCAACCCAGCCGATACCGTTGAGGATAGAACAAGCATCACCCGTGCACTCACAAACTCAATCTTCGAGTTTAAGAGTGGTTTCATTATTTGCCGATCAGAGGGCAGGATTAGAGGAAGAACGGGGACTTGAGGAGGTAGATCAGCCCAACGCCCGGGAATCAGCTAGTGTCAGTTTATCCAGGGGCGGCCAACAGGAGGAGGAAGAGGAAACAATGGCCGACACCCATTTTCAGCAGATGTTGGATACGGCTTTGGAAGAAGGAAAACACGGAGACAAAGGGACCCAAAGAGGTGGGAGATACTGATTATAGAGGATGATGAGCTTTGTTGACCCGATTACAGAAGAGAGGAAGTGCACGAGATGGAGGCAACGGAAGAACAGCCCCTTGTTGTTTGTAATCCACAGCAGACAGTGCCTGATTGGCTTTCCGACAGAATGAGGAGAGAACCCGAGGATGATACGGATCCAGCCATTGAGATGGAAGAGTTCCTCGGGAGGATCAGTGCGCCACCAGAGAAGAAAAGGGCCCGAAAGTTTTCAAAGATCTCGACTGACGAGTCAGGCTCTCGCACGCTTCAGGTGGCTATTCCGAGGGAAGATTGTGTCCGAAGGCAGGAAGCCAAAAATTACGTGATCACCACGGTAGAGTTGGGTCGTCCTACGGGAACCCAAGTTATCGAGGAGTTCGATAACTCCTATCAGGCATTGAAGGATCAGTTGCTCCGCACGGAGGGGAAGTATAAGAAATTGAAGAAGGAGCACAAAACCTTGATAGGATATATGCAGAATCTAGCACGTCCAGGTGAACCAGCAGACCCAGCAGTAGAACGTCCATCGGAGCTTCCGAACGAGTCAATTGTTGCCTTAGAGGATTTAAAGAAAATGGAAACGGAGGCAGACAAGTGGGTTAGCCGTGTTCATACTGAGACAGGAAAATTCATGGAGGACCTTGCCGATGCTTATCGACAGGCCTCAAATATTTTGGCACGAATGAATATAGTAGATCAGGCCTGGGGTGATACTCGCATCTATCAAACGAAGACTGTACTTCGTTTGGGGGCTTTGATGCATGTACCTCTAGAAACCTTAGTGGATGGAGGTGTAATTCAGAGAGGTGATAGGTACGATTTCACCAGTTGGTACTCCTCGGTGGTCACAGGCCGTGGATTTCACGACGCAGCAAGGGCAGATTCAGCTAAAGTGAAGAAGGCAATGGGCAACATCTGGGGGGGAGTCCTCAATACATTAGAAGCCATATTTGCTAGAAAGTTGGTCCCAGAGGAGATAACTGCTGATGGTTTGAAAAGTAGACTGCCTCCATTCTTCTCAGCTGCGAAGTCACTTGTCCTGGATGACTTTGAGAATGTCTCCACGTTCTCTAGTATAATTCAGCATACCCAGGACGCCTTAGTGACATGGAAGAAATCTTGCATCAGATACGGACAGACGGTAGCAGTCGTGGAGTTCCAGCTCAACCATATTCCACCGATCTCTACGCACGGAGGTTGAAGCAGTATTGGCCCGGTTGATCGAGTTTGCTATCCGGGAGAAGGCCAGTGGGAACGCGCTGCTTGATGAGGATCTTCTTGATGATGGTAGTGGGCATTAATTGCTCATTATGATTCCTGCAGGGGAGTGGAGAATATTCTGTGCATTCATTGCCCACTCCTCTCTGTGGCGGTTTTTAGGGCAGAAACCCTAATCGGGGCATAGGTGGCTCGATCTGAGCCCTTCATTGTAATTTGATCTGAACCGTCCACTGAATTGGACTTATTATAAAAGGGGCATCCCCCCTCATTTGTAATCTATTAGACATTAGATCAAGAATTGAATCAGAGCGAGAGTAGAAGGCATATAGCATTTAGCTTAGAAGTTAGCTTAGATTGAGGAGGAAAGGAAGTTTTCCCATTGAGGACTTTGTAAGAAGTTGTTGTGAACACTCTCATAATATAAAAATTTATCATTGTTTGGTGGTTCTATCTTCTATTGTGAGCAGCTAGCAAGGCTTGTTCGTCTTTCCAATTCAAGTGGATAGAGTAGAATAGACTTTGTTTATGCAAGTAGTTGTTAATTGTGGAGTGTGGCGTTGTGATTTGAGCATATCTTCTTTCATCCATACCACTAGCGGGCTTACTGATGGTAAGTTCGCCTTGCGTAGTCAACTGGAGTATTAGAACTTAACTTCGATTGTGGCTCATATGTTTGTATGCGTCGTAGTGATGGTATGAACATGTTGTGTCATAGTTTGAACACCTTTCTCATCCTTTGAAGATTGCACCAACTTTGTCGGAGTTGTTCGAAAGGAGACAAAGCAAAGTTTGGTTTGAAGACTGTTTAAGTCGATCCTCGTCCTCCATCCTTTAGAAGTAGATTTGTAGAATCCCTATCCCTATCCCCTTTTAATTCTGCATTTCCGAGTCAATTTAGATACCAGAACAATATCGCCAAATCATTCATGTCCTAATTGCTTCACGGAGTTGAACAACTACGTAAGTCCCCTTGAAATAACCAGCAAAACACATCAACCAACTGAGTCTATTCGCGATAAAAGGAACCTTGGAGTCGAACACATGAACTCTCAAGCAATCTTAGCATGTGGGACACTTTGATCAAGAGAGAATAGAGTGACCGTTGGGCAACTTTATTCTGTGCTGGCGCTGTCACAAAAGGCACGTCAACAGAATTGGCGCTAGAAGGAGGGCCACTTTTATAGTGAAGCAAAGAAATTATAAAAGTGTAATGTACCAAGATGGTGCTACCTCATAGAGGGATATCTCCGCGGCTATAGCCAAATTTGGGATTCAACGACGACCAAGAAGATATTCTTTCAGGATTGAACAACCTCGCGTGGAGAACAAAGAGAAGTGCAGCTGAGTACATGCGAACGAGCTTGGTGTTGCGAGAAGAAGAAGAAAAAGCTATCGAGATCCAAGTTGCTATTGAGAGAGATTTATTGAATCAAAGACAGCCACTTGCTCCCGTGCCTCGCCAGTGAAAGAAGCAGCTTCATCCTGGATCGCATCAGTTCTTTCTCGCCGGATAAGTTGAAGAGGATTTTTAGGTCTGCACCCAGTTCAACCAAGGAACTTGTAGAGCTAGAGCTACCTACTAGAACAAGGAAGAAGAAAGGTACCCGATTAGACGGGGAAGTTCCCTCAAGTGAAGAAATTTTATCAAACGAAGAAGCTCAATCAAGTGAAGAAGCAGTAAGCGGTGAAGAGGTCTCGAGCTTATTCAGAACTCCGCCTAGCATTTCAAGGTTTGCCCAGCAAGGACCCGCCCGAGATACCACACTATTAGCAATTCAGCAGCAGCAACCAACGACTCCAACAGCTGTATATCGGCGAAGGCAAGCAATGGCTCAGCCAGTTGCAAATGGTGCTACTTGGTTGGTTACCAACCCATCTCCGCTGGAGTTTGCCGACTATCACGACATGCCAAAGAATCCAGAGAGTTTTTGCTCCAAGTTCCACGTCCACGACGTAAACCGCACTGCTGAGGATCACATCAAAATGTTTGAAGACCACCTACGCAATAGGCAGATTGCATACGCAGATGTAGCTTGCAGGTTGTTCCCCTATTCTTTGGGGGAAGAGGCCCATTATTGGTTCATACACTTGCCATTCGGTTCAATCAGAACATGGGAGCAGATGAAGACAGCCTTCATCGGAAAGTTTGGTATTCCCATCACTCCTGCAGAATTATTCAGACAGTTTGTAGAAGTAAGGAGGCAGGAAAAAGAGCCCATTCATGTGTTTAACAATAGATTCCAGAAGGCTCTCACAAGATTACGAACTCCTTACACTATCACGGATGCTAGAGAAAGCTACTACGCCGCTTTGGACCCCTTAACTGCAATGTTTGTGAGAGAAGCCCACCCCACTCCCGCCGATATGAACTTAGCTTATGCTAAAGCAGTTGAAGTGAGCCAGAACATGGGACAAAATACAACTGGCCCCTCACTATACACTGGCTTAAGTTCTACGAGCGGTCAGATACAAACCTGGAATCAGCAAATTCCAGCATTGAATCCAGTTCCACAACCATCTTACCAGGCAACCGCGCCATCAAATCAGTTGGTTCTCCACCCTGGAGTGCCCTCATCTCAAGCGTTAGTCGCACAGCCGGTCTATCTGCAAAACACCGTACCATCGACACAGACTCAAGAGGAAAGAGATGAAATAAAAGGTCTGGTGGAACAAGTAAAGAAGCTGTCAACTGAGGTGACATACCTCAGAAATCAAAATAATCAGATTCAAGCCATGCAAAGGAGCAATCAAGCACACCAAGGTGCTAACCGAGGATATCAGAATAATCCTCCGAATCATCACCATGATGCTCATCAAGGATACAATCAGGAGAACAATCATGGGTATAGAAATAACAATCATGGATTCCAGAAGAGATCCTGGAATACGGGACCCAACAATGGAGGTGTTCCTACACCACTGGATAACCCACCGCCTCCTGAGAACCGTCCGGCAGACAGAGTATACCTGGCGGAGGCCGCCTTGTCAGGATGGTGTATATTGCACAACACTAGTTAGCACTCTGAGTTGCAATGCCACGAGTTCCAAGTCGCTGCTGACATCTTCAGAGGAGAAGTGAAAAATACAGAACCAGTGGAGAATCCTCCAATCACGGGGTATGAAATAGTTCCAACACCCCGGTATGATCAAGCCCTGATCTTGGAAGACTTCAAGTTTCCACCCGAATTCCAAAGTTATACACCTCCGTCGGTTAATCAGAGGTTTCCACCAGCTTCGGCAAATGGTCCCGTGGGGACGCCAGAGGCTCAAACGCCTTCAGAGGCTCATGTCACGTACGCATCACCAGATGAGCCCCTAAGCAGAGACGGCTATAGTTTCCCGCCTCTTAACAACAGTGTCTTGGTAGAAGGAATCAGGGAAGTGCAAGCTCTCCAGACTACTGATGGTGGGCCCCCTAAAGTGTATCAAAGAAGTTATCCTCAAAGGGAACCATTAACTTCGTCAACGCCACCAAACAACTTTACCACACCGCCGCATCCTAATGCGAGCAACGTGCCAATGGCACCCAAGGACTCCCCGGAATATAGACAGCAGGGTCCCACACAAACAAGATCAAATGGACCGCAGATGCCTCAACAGCCAGTTTACCAGTTAATCCGAGGACAAAAGGAGAATCCTCCTAGAGAAGATATAAGAAAGCTGAGCTCCTTTGTACTGGAAGAATTTAAGAAGATAAAGGTCGGTTTACCACTCTATGAGTTGATGAAGGTCCAAGAAGTAAGAGAGACTCTCTTAGGGACATTGACTGAAATCCCCACCACAAGAAGCACTTCGCAAGAGGCGCCTAACATGCCAAGACACCCCCAGGTTGTCACGCAGCCCCGTCCTGCACAGAACACAAATGTGGTGCAAAGTGTGCCACAAACCTCCTACGATTCTTGGGAGGAACCACAACAATATCAGAACTTTGAGGGTATGGTATTAAATTCTACAGGCACTCCTGGAAAGGCCGAGGTTGAGAAAAGCTCTCAAGCTAATGATGCCGTGAAGCAAAAACAGAACGCGAGAAATATGACTCAAGGCAAGCAAGTCCAGTCGGACCATAAAGATGAAAGGAAAAATGAAGTGGCAGATGAAAGAAGAAAACCAGTAGTGTTTTATCAAGGAAAGGATGAACCGGCCCCATTCTTGGTTTCAGTCAGAATATTCGGAAAAATGTTACACAATTGTTTGATCGATTCTGGAGCTTCAAGCAACGTCATGCCTTTGAAGGTATGCGAAAGATTGGGCCTAAGCCCGCTCCACACCAACAAGAAAGTAACTCAATTGGATAAAACTGAAGTTCCTGTTGTTGGGGAACTAAACGACATTCACATGCAGCTAGCCGCGGATCCTAGAATCCAAGGCCGTATTGATATTTCCGTTGTAGATATACCAGATGGGTACGGCATGCTGCTTAGCAGAGACTGGTGCCGAAAGTTGAACGGGTATATCGCCACCGACTTTTCTCACATGTGGCTGCCTTGGAGAGGAATCCCTAACCAAATAAGAGTGGAAAGCACACCACGGCTCCGGTTGATGATCACTGAATATGGTGACAACAATGAGGTATTGTTTGCAGAGACTGATTTGGGTTCGTACAAGCCCGTCAAACAGGAAGTCCTCATGTTGCAAAGTGTAAATCAAGAAAAACACTTGGAAGGTACGTCTCCCTCTACTGAAGTATTGATTGAAGATGACTCAAGTGATGGTGAGGGGATGTTTGAAAATTTTAGAAACTTTGTGCTAAAGAATGTCAAGCAAAAGATGGAATCAGGGAAGAATGTTTCCATCAGCGGTATGTTAATGCCCAATTGGTGTAGGATCCATGAGGCATTCCACCCGGAATTCACGTGCGCCATGTGCAGAACGGCCATTGAAGAAGTTTCAAAGAGAGTTCCACAAGTCTCTTTGGTGGAAGAACTAGAAGAAATAAATGAGAAGAAAAGCTCCCTGACAAAGGAATGGGTAGAAAGTGAGAAGGTTGAACCCGCAATGGAGAAAAATGGTCCCAATACCCATAGCGTTCATATAGAAGATCAAGTTTGGACTCTGAGATTTGATGGATCAAAGTCTAACAAAGGGAATGGAGCAGGGTTTGAACTCATCAGCCCCAAGGGAGAGGCATATCTAGGTGCTTGTAGGCTCCAGTTCCCTTGCACCAATAACGTTACTGAGTATGAATCTTTGATTCATGGGTTGATCCTCGCTATAGAGAAAGGTGCCAAAATTGTACATGCCATTGGAGATTCCAACATAGTGGTCCGCCAAGTAAGAGAACAGTATGCTTGCCACGACAAGAGATTGGGACGGTACCGGAACAGAGTCTGGGACTTGATCGAAAGCTTCGATGCATTCAATATCAAGCAAGTATACAGAGCTAAAAATCCAGTGGCTAATTCTCTCGCGCAGGCGGCCAGTTCACTAGAGCCATTAGAGTTGGAAGGTCTAAAGAAGGTCACAGTTGAATTGATCTCCACACCTTCAGTTCCAGATAATATAAAGAATTTCCAGGTGTTTGATGATGATAAGCAGATTTTGGAATTCTTGACTAACTCAGGGGTGTTTGAAGCACAGATTATAGACGAAGAAGAAACCAAAGAAGCGGAATTTGACACCGAAGGGATCTTAAATTTGAAGACAAATGTCATTCCTAGGGGCATGGTGGAGTTAGAAAGACTCTTTGACCCTGATAAACTAAGTCGGAATCAAAGCACCCAAGGGGATGAATGTGAGACAATCAACGTGGGAACTAGTGAGCAAGTAAAGAATGTATTTGTGGGAAAAGTGTGTACCCCAAAAGAAAGAGAAGGAATAGTGCAAGCATTGAGAGAGTTCTCTGACGTGGTAGCCTGGGGCTACGAAGACTTAAAGACATACGACACTACCTTGATCACGCACACGATCCCCTTGAAGCCGGGAAATAAACCATTCAGGCAAAGACAAAGGCCGGTGAACCCGCTGTTGGAACTGTTGATATATCAGGAGGTAAGGAAGCTCCTTTCGGCCAGAATAATCTTCCCAATAAGGCACTCAACGTGGGTCGCCAATCTAGTGCCCGTCAGGAAGAAGAACGGAGAGATAAGGTTATGTGTTGACTTCCGCAACCTAAGCAGAGCATCCGAGAAGGATAACTATCCCTTGCCCTCGTTGGATGAGGTTTTGCAGATTGTAAATGGTTCCCAGATGATGTCCTTTTTGGACGGTTATTCAGGTTACAACCAGGTAATGGTTGAAG
>VCHN02003684.1:0-13582 GCA_007115665.2 Sequoiadendron giganteum
AGAAAAGGTTTCTATGCTTGTTATAGCTAATTGAAATACCCCAGATCAGTGTTGAACACGTTTCCTTCTAGAGAGTGGATAGCTTAGAAGTTTGGTGGCACAGGCTCCCCCTTATAGTGCACTCACTTCTCGGGCTCACCAACTTTGAATTCCTAGGTAGTCACTTCCTAGGAATTTTCTATCTCTACTCAAGGGATTCAGTAGTGAGTAATCTTTGAGCATGTTACTATACCCTGTAGTATACCAAGCAACGGTCGAAGGGTTAGGCTTTCTAAAAACAAGAGGTGTTTAGTAAGGGATTCTAGTTTAGGGGGTGCAGTGATATACTCCTTATTAGATATCTCTTAGCCCTTAGATGTTTAGATTCTATTTTCTTAGTTCAAAATGTTTAGATGGATTTAATCTGAATGTAACTGTAATATAGTGTGTCTTCCCTAGGTAGTAAGCCTTTTTATTTGAGCAGTGAGCTCTAAGCAGTGTGCCTGAATGCTTGTGCATTCCTAATTTTCTATAATTTTAACAGAGTATAAAATTGTGGACTAATATCCATCATGATTTTTCCCCTAGCAAGGTTTCCACATAAAAATCTTGGTGTTATATGTGTTTCTGATATGTTGATGGTTTTTTCTTTCATGTTTAATTATCAGATTTGAGATTAAGTAAAGTAATTTTAATTTGTGTGACAAATGATTCACCCCCCCTCTCAGTTGTTTGCACTTGTGTTGCCAAAAAGAATAAGGGTTTACGCATCATAAAGATATTGGAGGAGAGCTACAATGCACCACTTCCCGTTGATTGTGAACTTTCCTCATAATCACACATTTTTATAGCGGTTCAGAAGTAATTGGCTTTAGCCCATTACCACTCAGGTCATTCCCTTGGGGTGAGTAATTTTTCCCACCAAGGTAGGCCCTCTAAAGTTAATAAAAATTTCTTGCACCCAAGATCAGACAAGTGCACAAGGAGAGACGATACTTTTGTTATTAAATTTGGGATCTAATCTAAATAGAAGCGTGAAAAAGCACCAAACACATCAATCAATTGTTCATTTTAGGCACCAAATGAAATGTCTTATTGTTGAAAGAATGAAGAAGATCATATCCCCTATTAACATTTTTGTTGTTATTGATGTCACCATGATATATGGATTGCAACTAAGTCACATCAATCTGATATTCTAAACTGGTAATATAGGACTAGCCTCTAGTATTTTTCTTTGGAATCCTCTTCGATAAATAACTACTACATTAGTTTTTGGGAAATGGTCTGTGACTAAGAAATGCATACATGAACAAGAAATCATAAGCACAATTGTTTGTTGTCATCTCTAGCATCATTTTGTACACAATTTTTCTATTAGGTCTATTGCTAGTCGACCTATCATACAGTAGAAGATGTAATGGATTAAATCTTGGTTGTATAATCCATACTGACAAGCTATAGTGTGCCACACATTTGAATTATTGATTGAGAAGATTTTTCAAGCTGACCTGATTGTAATCCCTGACAATCAGATATATATACAATATGCTTCTGTAGAGCTAGATATAGAGAGGCGTATATGGTGTTGAGTGAATATTAGAAAACTATAGATGGAAGTGAAAAAGGTGAAGTATGATCTGCTAGCATGCGAATTTTCTTAAATTACAAAGGAACTAAATCTACACTTGAGGTTTATTTCCATCAGTTCATTCTAGCAGTTAGCCATTTTGTTACTTCATTTTTGTAGGCAGTGAGCCTCCCATTTTTGGACAATAAGTCTTGGCAGTGAGCCACATTTTATAATATCTTATAACCGGTTATACTATACTGTGATTTAATCCTCACTATGGTTTTTTCCACTCTATTTTTTCCACATAAAAAATTTGGTGTCTCTTGTGCATTGTGTTCATGTTCTGTTGATGATTTTACTTATCTTAATTATCATATGTATTGTATTGATTGAATGGTATCTATTCAATAAGTTTAAGAATATACTGATTCACTCCCCTTCTCAATATATTGGATATTTAACAATTGGTATCAGAGCAAGGTTCCTGTGGAGAAGTCTAACAACTTGAGGGAGATCTTGGAGATTCAAAAAATGGAGGATAATGCCAAACTTTGAACTGCTCTTGATGATCTAGACAAAGCTAAAAATGAGAATAAAGATCTGAAAGAAACTATTGATGAAGCAAATGAATGTGTGTCGAAATTGAAGGAACAATTAAGGAAGTTCAAAGAGAGACTTAGAGAAGTTAGTGACCAATTGAAACAAGAAAATGAAGACATTACCAAACTAAAGTTGCAAGTGGAAGAAAACAAAAGAATTGAAGAATGCTTGAATATAGAGATAAAGAACAAGTCTGATGAATGTTCCAGACTTGAGAAAGAAGTAGTAAATTTAAGAGAAGAATTGAAAATGGAAAAATTATGTGAGGATAATTTCAAGACAAGCTGCACCAAGCTTGATGAATTGATTTTTGTATATAAAACTTCTAAATACAAAGGAGGATTGGGATTAGAAATAGGTGAAAGCTCAAAAGTAGTAAAAGGTCAAAAGACCCAAGATAAAGGAAAGCAGAAAAGGAATCCAGGAAGAAAACCACCTATCAGATAGCCAAATGCTCAAAGGTACCCATGTTTCAATGGCATTTGTTTTTCTTGCAACAAGTTTGGGCATAAAGCAACTGAATGTAGAAGTAGGATGAATCAAATTTCTGGTTCTTTCCCCAGACAATGCTATGTTTGTAATAAGTTTGGATATAGAACTAGTGAATGCATAACTTAGATGATGAACTTGTTTAATGGAGGAAGGATGAATCAATCCTTTGTTGGCTATTTCTATACATGCAATAAATATGGGCATAAGGAAAATCAGTGTAGAACAAGGTTTAATGGAAGTCAATCAAGTCAAATAAATGTTGTCTATTATAATTGCAACATACCGGGATATATTTCAAAGGTATGCAGAAGCAAAAAGGGAAAACAATCTGCTCCAAAAAAGAAGAATGAACCTGAAAAGAAGGTTGAAAAGGAAGAAGTCAAGCAGGAAATGAGTAAAGTATGGAAAAATAAAGAAGATTCAAAGAATACCGATTTGTCTGTACCCTCATCTAGTGTAGATGATTCCTTCAGTAACTAGACCTAGCATGGTCTTAGGGGAAGCTTTAATAGAAAATCCTTAAAACCCCTGATTGCAAGCGTGTCAAAATCCAAGACACGAAGTGAAGTCGTAAGAAATCAGTATGCAGAGGTTTTGGAAAAGAAACCAGAAGAAAAGAGGCATGTATGCTCACTTGCAGAGCACTTTAGGGTTTTAAAGTACAACTAAAGAAATTTAACAGCTTTTCAAATTCTAAGTGCATTAAATGTGAATTAGGGCATCACATTAATCTATAAAGCAATATTTTGAATATATTTCGATCATTTGTGCATTCAATAGGAGTAGAGAATGGTTAAAAGTGATTTACAGTGAATTGAGGAGTGACTGGTGCAAACCCTAGTTTCGGGTATCTGCGAAGAAAAAGGTATTTTTGATTCTATGCTATTGTGAGTTTGTGGAAATTCCTTCTTGAATCTTTTTAAGTGTTTGAAATATAGAAAATGGATACTTGTGTAGTTGTACAAACAATAGAAATACCTAGGCCCTCCTATAGAAAATATTCGATGAAGGTCTTCGAGGATGACCTTGTGGAAGCTTTCTCTTCAATTCCTCACGATGTCATGCCGACATAGGATAGCAGAATGTACGTTAGGGTTAAGTTGGAATAATTCGATCACATCAAACCAATTGATATATGGATGAATGAACTCAGTGATGATAAATTATTGTTAAAACCTGACTACTCAAATCTTATGACGATGAAGCTAGACTATTGGAACAATTTTACATACTTCAGTTCTACAGTGGATAACCCGTATGTAAATATAGTTCTCAGTAGAATGCATGATCAATTCTTATGGACTAATTAATCACACTTGATAAACAAGGAAGCAATTAAAGATGTCATCAAACTCTACGACACCGGATTAGTACCTGTGTTGAAGGCAGTGAAAAATGAAATAGTATCAAATCTCACTGGTGCTACCTATGATAAAAGTGCTCTAGCGACAAAACCTATTAAAAACCCAGCTATAAATTATGCATCTATAATGATTGGCCTCAAAATTGACTTCACCAACAAAGAGAACTTTGTATCTGCCACAAATATCTATATTGGTTATGATATGTTTGTAAATGGTACAAGTTATGATCTATGTGAGCTTATTAGGCAACAACTGCTTGAGAACCTGAGGATTTCAAAAGAGAAGAAGTACCCATTTAAGTTTGGTTCTCTAATTATATGTTTGTTATTCTACTTTCTAAGAATGCTTCTGAGAAAATATGGAATTGTGTGTTGGGATCCATCTCGATGTATTACCCATCATATTTTTGAGCACATGAGGAATTTGGGAGATGTGAATGATGTAGAAAATACCATGATGACATTCTTTTCAATGTTTAAGAATAATATGAATGAGCGAGATAGAATTCCAAGGAATATTGTGGAGAAATACAAAAATGAGATTATATTTCATGCATCTTCTGATGAGTGTATGATAGAAGCGGTTGAACCCTAGACCATCTGGATTCATCCTCTGGGTTATGAAGTCTCAAAAGATGATGTTGAAGGATATGTGTAACTCTTTTTGAAGAGTCCTAAAGATCTAAATGAACCCTGGATTGGGACTTATGTAGAAAAATTCAAGGAAGTTCGCTTGGAACAACACAAAGCTCAAAGTAAGAAAAATGTGGAGAAAATTCTTAATCAATGTTTCAGACCTGAATAGTTAGCCCGAGCAAGAGCTATTCAAGGACAGAAGTCTACAAAACTACACAATGTAAGGAGATTCGGTAGGACCTCTCCTTCCATACCAACTTCTGGACCAGCTACAATGAATTCTATGCCCAACACTGCTGATAAAGGAAAAGGCCCGACTCCTTCTAGACCTACTAGCAGATTTGGAAAAAGGAAAGGTGTTCCTCTGGTAGCTCCTGTCAAATGAAGAAAAGAAAAGGCTACTAGAGAAAAGAATGTGAGTATTACAGATGATCAGGAGGAAGAGGAAGAATACCCTACTAAAAGAAGGGTGAGTGTCTCCTCCGATGAAGGTTCTATTGGAATATGGCTTGTAAGTGTTGTCATTGATGGAAACCTAAGTCATGCATCCGATCTACAATACAATTTTGGTTTTTACCAACAGAACAAAGTAAAGAATAGGTCATCTGGTTAAAGGAAATTTTTTTGATTTGAACACCTCACTAGACTATTATTTTGGGTTGTCAATCTTCGAGGAAGGTTTCTTGACGTTTTTATTACATTATTCATGAGATATGTTGATGCGCATTCACTGGTATGTGATCTAGGAGATCCAGTGCACTAATCTGCTGGTTATATGTGCTAGAAGGACAACTTGGAAAATATAGTAATCATGGATGTATAAGAAGTAATTAATTAATTATTTTCATGATCTATTATGTTTTTTTATGTCCTCTCTTTGTCTTAATCGACTTTAGAGGATGTGCATAAATAACTAGGGGTGGATCTGTCCAAAATTTGAGAACTTAATGTTTTATGAAGCTGACATAAGAATGAACAAATCCTTGATAGCGGATATATATATGAGATCAGTTCTATCATTTTATGTGTGTCATATGGTATAGAAGTATGAGAAGATAGTGAATATGGTGTGAAATTTAGCAGAGTAATAGTGTGAATTTGTCTGTGTGATGCGAAGAGCAGAAAATAGCAGTTAAGAGCAGAGCGAAGTGTAGGGGCAGAAAAAATATCCAAAATCAAATCTATGAGCTTCATTAGAACTGTTACTTGGCATGAATATATGATACTATCTCAATTCATCCTTCAGATGGTTTTAATATAAAATTTTGTAAGGCAGTGAGCCTTCTCTTTTGAGCAGTGAGCTCTAGGAAGTGTGTCTGAATGCAAGTGCATTCTTTTCTAAAACCTTATTTGAGTACTCAAATTATAGATTAACCTCCACCGTTATTTTTCCCCTAATAGGGTTTCCACGCAAAAATATTTGTGTTATGGTGTCATGAATGTTTCCTTTGAATGCTTGCATATTTATTTTAATGTACTGACATAATGGTTTAAGTTTCAGAGTACTAAAGTTAAGATATGTTGAACACTGATTCACCCCCCCTCTTAGTGTTCCCTTGAGTCCAACAATTGGTATCAGAGCTTTGGGTTCCTCAGAAGAAGTTTAGCAGCTTGAGGTGGATCTTGGAATGTGATGGAATCTGGTAGTCTTCAGTAGCAACTTTTGGTGGCACTTGATGAACTTGATCAATCTAAAGAAGAAGTCTAGGAATTTAAAGAAAATCTTAGGGATGCTAAGAAATTCATTCAGTCATTGAAGGATCAAATTGTTAAATCCAAGGAGAAAAGGAAGGATTTGTATGACTAGATACAACAAAAAGAGAGTGAAAACATGGATGATTCTCACCTGAATCAGGCCTTGAAAGAAATAACTAAAGAATGTGAAAAGCTTTCCAGAAACAATACTACTCTAAAACATGAAATGGAATCTATGGTGATGAAACTGACTAAAGAGATTGAAGAATGGAAAAAGAATGAGGATAATCTTGCTCAATCCTTAAAAGAGAAATCTGATGAACACATAAGAATAAATGAATAACTCACTTAGTTGGAAAGTGAACTAGAACGATCCAAAAACAATGAAGAAGAACTTGGTAAGTAGATTGTTATCCTCAAAAATGAACTTACCACTGCAAATGAATACAAGGAGAAGTTTAGGATCAGTTCAGTGAAGTGTGATGAGCTGACTCAAGGAAAGAAGAGTGGAAATGATAAGAAAGGTCTTGGATATAAAAATGGAGAAAGTTGGAGACCTGGATAGAAGAATTTCAGACAAGGAAACCTGACGAACAAAGGCAAAAGGTATCCGATAAGACAACTTAATGCTCAAAAATTTAATGGATACTATTTTTCTTGCAATAAATTTGGCCATATTTCTACTTAGTGTAGAAGTAATATTAAATCAAGAGACTCATCATTTTCTAGTCAGTGTTTCAAATGCAAAAAAAATGGTCATAAATCAAATGAATGTAGAAATATGTCAAACTACTCTGACAATAGAAAGAATGTTGAATGTTACACATGTGGAAGATTTGGACATATTTCTAATCAATGCAGATCAAGATAAATAAATGGAATGATTGGTTTAGACAAGGAAGCACTGTGCTCTATAATTGCAATAAGTTTGGTCACATTGCAAGATTCTATAGAAATAAAACTGTGAATAGAATAGGTCTGGTATATAGAGGCAAAAATATATAGGGAGATGAAAAAGGAAAATGAAAATTGATTGCAGATGAGATGAAGTAGACATGGGTAAGGAAGAATTATTTTGATGCTGGAAATGGTTTTGCACCGGAACTTGCTTCCTTTAATTATTCTGGTAATTGATTTTAGGCCACTGGCGTAGGGAGAGTTTCTCAAGAAAATATTTCCTCCCTGTCTATGGATGGTATTGGAACACGAAGAATGATTAAGAAGGTGTATTTATGATGAGCAGAGATTTTCGAGAACTTTCACAAGAAAATTTAGAGAATTCATAGGTCTACAAGAGAATTTTTCTCTCGCTGTCTGAGAAAACAAAGCACCTAGAAAACTTAGGGAAAATACATTTATTGCACGTGTGCAAACTATAAAAGTCGAGTTGGAATCATCATTTTTCACTTTGCATTGAACAAGAGAAGAAGGAGAGCACTCGCTAGAAAAATTTCAAAGCAGAGAAGTTGATTCGTCGTTGAAACTCAAAATCTATCAAGTATTTCAATTGTCTTCAGAATTTTCATATAATTTGGTGTGCGGTTTTCAAACCTAAGTGCGAAAAAGAAAATGGAACAAATCAAAAGGTCAATCACTTTAGATGAATATAATAGTGGAAAGATTAGGTCCATGAGGAATTTGTTATTACCCAACGAATTGAAGCAATTGAATGAGTTTTCGTACTTTGAGAATGCAGAATTTGTCAAATTCATTTTGAGTAGATTGCATGATGATACTCTAACTTTGGACAAACCCTACATCATCTCAAAGGAGGTAATTGAGAATTTGACTAGATTATGCAAAGTCAGAGATATACCAAGGAAGAAATCCATCTAGAACAAGGAAGTTGAAACCCTAACCGAAATAATCAAAGATTAGAGGGCACTGATAATTGCAACAATCAAGAATCCTATTACAAAATACATTACACATGGAATTTCATTTAAAGTCTTTTTCAGAAACCAAGAAGGAGCAACCTCGGCTGGTGCTATCTATATTTCTCACAAGATGATAATCGAAGGTTAGGACTTTGACCTGTGTGGGTTGATTAGGATCAGCTGATGGAGAATGTGCAACTGACAAAAGAAACATGCTATGCTTTCAGGTTCGGTACTTTGATCATATGCTTAGTAATGTATTTCTTGAATTTTTTGCAAAAAATTGACAATGTGGTGTGGAAAACAAACGAACCAGTATGTAGACAAATATACTCATATTCTAGGAGCTTGGATGATTGGGATCTAGAATTTGAAAATTTCTCCAAGAATGTGCTTGGAAAGTGTGGTTGAGTCAATATTTCCCATCTGGTAAGAACAATAGAGGCCGGGTCCTCTTCCAGTGGTAGGATAAAAAGTAGAAAAGAGAAAAATAAGTTGTTGAATACAACCCTTTGGAATGCATAGTTCTCAGAATTGAGGGAAAAGGTAAAGAAAAGGTGATTGTGGATATTCTAGATAAAGAATCTATTGAAGAAACTGAGGATCCACAGATAAATGAACAAGAACCATAAAAAGTTGGTGAGGAAGAAGATGATCTAACAAAGGAAATGCTACAACAACTTATTCTTGAAGAAGGTGGAATGAAAAAGATCACCAAGTTATAGTTTGTTAGACCATCATATGATCAAGACATGATCCTGAGTGTACGGAATGCTCATATTGAGCACTACAAGATCAAATTGGAAAGCTTGCAGAACATTCTACTTGAGGAAATGATTGAATGCAGTAAAGAAATAATGATCTTTAAGGAAAAAGACAAAGAAGAAGGTGAAGTTATTTCTCACTTGAAGGAGCAGTTTATACTATCCCTTACAAAATTGAAGAAGAAAATGAATGAGTTAAGGCAAGGCATCAATGTAGCTAATAACATTTACATCTATTGCATCCATTGACCCCATGGTATTAGTAATTACAAAGAGAAATTAGAGAAGATTGAAACAAAGTTGAATGGAATTGGAAAAAGCTTTGAAATGTTGTAGGATCAAGATGGAACCATCAGGAAAAGAATTCGGGAGCTACAGTCTTAACACACCAAATGTAATACCCCTCCATTTTGCATTTTGGTTGAACAGTGTATGTTCTCTTTTGTTGTACTTTACGTTTGTACCTTGACTTTTGTACCTGATTGTTATTTGATCGCTATCTAAAAAGCGACGTTAATGTAATCTTTTGATGTGATGGTATTTTAATATGATGTATCTTATGGCATGTTTTGGATTAACATTATGGGTGTTTGAATTAATTATGATTATGCTTTGGATTAAACTAGCATGTTAGAATTGTCAGTTATTTGCAGTGTATTGGTGAAGGGGATGGTATCGTATCACTCGCTTGCGAGTGCCCTACGATTCTATGATTTCCTCCTCACGGTGTGTATTTTATGCTGTTTATACTATATGTTGTTGTTTACTTAATTTGCAGGTTGACAAGTATAGGACATTGACTCCACCTGGTTTCACAGGTGAGAGCGTGTTCAATACCCAATGGTATTCGATTGGGAGATAGTATTAGGTTTCCATGCCAAGTCATCACCCTAGTCTTGTGTGTCGTCTGGTGTTGTCAGGTTATGATTGTTTTAACTTTGTTCAATTTGGCCTTGATTTTATTTAAATTGCAAGTTAAATTGGGTGATTTAAATGGCTTAGTGCATTTAAGATTCTGATTAATTTAATCCAGAATCATGTTGAAATATAATTTAGTTTATTATTAATTTAATTTAATTAATAAATAATTTAATCTTTGATTAAATCTTTTTATTAATTGATTAAATTTATTTGGTTGAAAGAAATTAATTTATCTATGTTGAAGTTATTGATTTAATTGTTAAAATTGAAAATAAAGAAAATGCATAAAAAGTCAATTTGGAATTTGAAAATTCAAATTATTTAAAAAATTAGATATTTTCCATTTTTTGTTTTTAGGAAGTTATTAGGGTGGTTGTAGGATTTTAGGGTTAAATCCTTATGAATGAAATTTGCTTCACAATTTTGCGGGATCTTGGATTTTTGAGAAAAGTTGGAATTAGATAGAAAAAGAATTCTTCAATTTGGTGGGTTTTTGGAAAAAGCTTGGAGAACCTGTGGATCTGAAAGGGGAAGCAAGTCACCATCAGGATCTGCTATCAAATTTCAAAAAAATAGGTTCTTGTCTTTTAAATGTTTGGTTGGAAATTTTTGAATTTTAAATTTTATGGTTGAAGATCTTATGGAAAGAAATTTTAAATTTTGTTGTTTGAATTCAAATAAGGCAAGGTTGAAATTTTGTTCTTGAAATTTGCATGAAGACCCTTTTAAATTTAAATTGTTTCAAAGAAAATGAATTTTTTGAATGTAAATCATTGTTCTTGAATTCTTATTATTTTGGTTTTCTCAATATTTTCTGTCTTTTTAACCAAAAATGCATATATATATATATATATATATACAATAAAAACTATATACATATATATACATATACATATATGCATTCAAATATTTATGCTGGTTTTAACAAAAAATATTATTGGAGGTAAACCAAAATTATTTTGGGCGGATTTCATTTTTTTTATAAAATCGCGTTTTTTTTAATAAAAAAATGCAGGTCGCGTTTTAGGGTTTAAAATTTTTAATAAAAAAATATATGGGGAGGCCACTGGGGGCTCAACCCCCGTCGTGCCTTGTGGGAGGTAGGCAGAGGGAGCTACGCCCAGCGCGTCCCTCCCCACCCCCTTACCTTTCCCTGGCCATCGCCACCCACATGGGTGCGAATGACTGTGTTCACACATAGTCGCCACCCCCATTAATGGGGGTCAGTTGTGTGTGAACACAACCGGTCGACCATGTGGGGTGTGCGGCTCCCTTGTGCAAAGCGCGGCCTACGGACCAAGGCGGCCGCGCAATGCGATCGACACACAAATCAAAATAGAAACTTCGCTTTTTTTTATAATTAAAAAAAAATATATATACATATTATATATTTTAATATTATAATATATATAATTTTTATATTATTATATTATAATATTAATATATATATTAATATTTATATATATATATATATAATATTATTATTATAATATGATATTAATATAATAATATGTATTATTTTAAGAATAATATATATTATTAATTATTAATACTATATAGCATAATATTATAATATTATATAGATGAATTGTATCTTTATTTAAATGGATATATGTATAGTTGTGGAATAAATTTAATGTGCAAAAATTCTTGTTTTTCTATTGGCATGATTTAATTTTAATTGCGGAAATGAAAAATTTATTGACTCTAGTTAAACCATTGTTTTGTTGTAAACAATATTTTAATGGGAATAGTGTTGATTCAAATAGTATATCTTCAAGTCAAGTAAATTATTTTTATATGGTTATAATGAAATGAGGAAACAACATTTATTTTAAATCAACGTATTTTGATTTATGTGAATAAAAGGTTATTTTTATTATTATTTAAATGGCAGTAAGGAAGTAAGGATTGAGTTTGTAATTTGTCCCTTGTCTAGAAAAGACGTATTTTGTATCGGTTATATAATGCAATAAATTCCTGAATGTTATCATGAGGACATGGATTTAGAATATCCAAATTAGAATTTAATTCTTGCTCTGAATTTGATCTATTCGTGGTACCATTTGGGAAATGTGAGTCACACCATTCGACAAGTCTTCCAGATGAGGTCTTTTAAATATGTGGGTTGTCGTGTCATGCCGTCAACCTGGTTTGTATTCCTTGGATAGTGCATGATGTTGTGTCTATGTTAGTACCCGATTTTCACGAATGGGGACGTTTGTGCCTCCTGAGAAAGGAGAGGATTTTGTTATGTGTGCCTCCTTGTCAAGAGCGGTCAGGAGCAGTTTTGTTACCTTGTTACCTCCAGTGTTTGGAGAGAGTTTTGAACTTAGGTGCCTCCTAAGAAAGGAGAGGTTGTAATACCTTGTTTTTTGCACTTTGTACCTTGGATGTTGGATGTTATGTGTGTTGTCTAGTAGAAGAGTGGCTTCCATTTGGGGCCAGAGCCCGGAAGAGGTAAGATTGGGTAACCTTCGGAAGTGGTATAATTAAGTGATAACTAAATCAATATACTTAGAGTTTGGGTAGTACTTCACACTAAAAAGATAATTATACCTCACTCATAGATCCAAGTGCTTAGTTAGGCTTGGGATGGCTGGGAAGGCTGGTAACAGTAAGGTCATCTATCTTGTCTATACGAAAGGTATTTGGCTCTTCATTAGTAAGTGTGAGGGCCGGGGATCGGTTTGTGGCCACCATCATGACGATCCATAGTGGGTAACTCATGGCGAGCTGTGCGATGACACTCTGTCTAGGACAATAGTTGGGTTTTGAGTTCGTATTAGTATGTATGAGGGCCGAGGGTTGGTTGAGGCCACCATCTTGAGGATCCATAGTGGGTAACTCATGATGTGTTGTGTGATGGCACTTTGTGTGACCATAGTTGGTTCTCGTTTATTGTGGGTATGGTTTCCGTAACATACCTGATCTGACCATGGTTAGTGTTTGATTAGTATGTGTATGGTTCTCTTAACATACTTCATCTGCTTTGTCTCTGGAAGCAATGTGATTATGTAGTGTTGTACTTATGTTGTACTTGTATGGTATTCAAGTGGTACTTGTGATGTATGTGTGTTGTACTTGTGAGGTTCATGTGACTGGTTGTTTCAGTTTGGTTCAGTTATGCTAGCCTGTGTCTAGAGGTAGATGGTCTTGACTAGGATTCTTGGTTGCTATCTCCTAGCACGGGGGGTGGGCCTTTGGCTTCCACTTGGTTGGGTGGCGTGCACATAAATCCATTGGGTTCTTTCTTCATGTTCTTGTGGATGAGACTTCCAACTGGAGAGCTCGTGGTTTCAGTTTCAAACCTTACCTTATTGCATTTCAGTTGATCTTGTATCATTTTACCCCTCAGTTGTTATCGAGGTTGAGTTGTAATTGTAATTATGTTATTGGATTTGCCTCATTCGGGGAATGAGAGTTATAACCCTTATTGTTTAATGATGGATTAATGCAATGGAAAGTCATCTCTTATGCATGTTGTAATTCGTCTTCTTGGAATTTATGTGCTTTAATTATTGGTTAATTAATTGACATGGTTTAAATCATGTTTTTGTTGAGGTTCTATATAACCTCTGTCTTGTAACCTTAGAGGTTGTTTGCATTAGTTAGTGAACTTGCTTATTAATTATACCTTTTAAAAAAATATATATTTTGTTTAAGTAGTTTAATGCAACTT
>VCHN02005069.1:0-10444 GCA_007115665.2 Sequoiadendron giganteum
AAAAAATAAGCGGATTCGGGTTCAAAGAAGTTTTTATGTTACGGGAAGAAATTGTGCACCATATACTTGGTTCCTGGTTCCCCATTTTTTTTCAAAGTTTCCAAAAAGTTAATTTTTTATCATGGATGGAAAGAGCATGAGAAAATAATGAGGGTTGCCTTTTGATTTTTTTGAAAAATATTTAAAATAAAAAAGTTATGGCTTGTAGGGAATAGGGTTACCAGAAGAAAAGTGTGCATTGGCAAACTCAAATTTAAAAAGATCCCAATTCTTGATTTTTTTTAAGGATTCCTGGTTCTTGGTTCCCCATTTTTAAAGGATTCTCAATTTTTTTAGGATTCCTGATTTTTTAAGAGTTCTAAGTTCTCGAGTCCCGATTTTTTCAAAAAAAATCCGAAATTAAAAAAAATAAAAATCATGAAAATGGCCATATCTCCCTTGTTTCTTAATGAAATTTAAAATTTCAAAATGATCTGGAAAGCTGAGAAGATGAGAAACAAAACCCAGATAATCGTTTGAGATAATTTGCTAAAGTGAAATCTAGAAATGAATGTTTAAAATGGGAATAAATCACATTTTCATGGGAATGTGACTTAAAATTAAACTTATTTGGTGTTTGGGAAACATTAATGCATTTTTAAACTTAATTCTAAGGTCATGAATTAAATGTATGTGTCAATTAAGTTTATAAATAACTTGATATTTGATAAAGTTCAATTGTTCATTTTGTAGGGAATTCGAGTGACTGTTAACAAGACTACTGGCTAACATCACCCATGTGAAGAGATTAATATGCTACCATTGATTTTGGAGGATGAATCTTGACCATTCATCATTTTTAATTAATTTTATGAGGCCTTATGTTCTATAAAAGGAAGAATGTTGTCTTATTTTCATTAAGTCATAATTTGTGGATGTCGGAAGAGCCAAAACTTCTCTAAGTTTTGTTCTTTTTTCCTATTTTCTGAATAATTCAAGATTAGAAACTTGTATGCACATAGAACCTAATCAATATCAAAGTCAATTTGATAGCTACCTATATCATGTATATTTTGTAGCTAGTTTGTTAGTTCATTCAAACAACACTGTGTGTTGCGTCATTTAAGGGTGCATACAAAACCTACTTGGTGTCCAAACTAAACCCCCTTCTTTAAAATATCGCATCATTTTATGCTTAGCTATGAAGCGATCTAGTGAAGTATAAAGTGGTTTTCTTTGATTTGATTAAATATTGGGGCATGCATGGAGAATAATGGGGAGAAATTTTATTTTTTCAGTATTTTGATGCTTTATTTTAGTTTAGATGTTAGATTTTAGAAAATGTTCCAAAAAATGAGATGAATGAATGAAAATTTATTAAAAAAAAATCCGTTTCTATGAAATTGTTAAATGCTTAAAGCTAAATCTACTTAAGTGATAGAAAAGTTGTTTAAAATTCATGAAATATTATTGAAAATCTTTTTGATTTCATGAAGTTATAAATCTAATGATGAAAGTGTTCTTAAATAAGTAAATATTTTCATATTAAAGATCTTTGAACACAAATTAAAGGTTGATTTTATGAGTGGATATTTTCAGTGAAAATTGAAGTTTCTCATTTCTCTCCAAAATCTGCACCATCAAAAAGAGTTCGACGTGTTGATTCCAATGCAACTTGAACGGTGCAAAATGAGTCCATTTGAACAAGTTATGGCCAGTCAAACTTTGGGTCAAACTGGCATCGAGGGCATCCAAGAAGTGAAAAAAATGATGTTGTCAAAAGATTTCCAAGTCAGCGTCATCGCAAAGAGCTTGTTGTAAGCTTTCTAATGCAACTCGTTTCGTCAAAATCCGACACCGTATGCATGAGATATCATCAGTCAAAGATCGTGCTATGAAAGTTGACTTTGACCGTACAGATGCTGACGTCAACATTTCGTACTGTATGGGTACTGAAATGTACTAACCAAAATTTGACACGTGACATCCATGTTAGCATCGTATGGAACCAATCAAGTTCCGACACAGTCAACATCCCGTCATCGTCCATGTCAGCGACACATCAGCACACATGTCAACATACACATCAGAATTTTTCGACCTATAGGAACTCACCATGTGGCACCCTCCTGGTGCGACACATGGTCTCAGTTGCATCATCCCCCTTCTATCTCCGGTGGATAGTTGAAAGAATTGTTATGTTTGTTAAAAATGTATGGTGGGAGGGATTCGAACCCCCCACCTTCCATACTCCACTAAGGCCGCTTGCCAACTCGCCTAAAAGTTCGAGGTTTACCGAAAAGAGTGGGCGGATCCTTTTGTTGAGATACAGAGCGGATTTGTGGGAAATGTGTGACCGGCGGGGGTTGAACCCGCACCGGCCGGCTCCCCAAAACTTATAGCCACCAACGAACCACCGAAATCCTTTGTCATATTTGTAGGCTCAGTTTGATTTTGTTTCTTATTCTAAACCAAATACCCTTTAAATAAACAAATCCCTATAAAATGAAAACAAACAAACTCCTAAATTGTCAATAAGATAAAACAAAAAAACTATTTGAGCCCGTGAATTAATACATTAAAGGGCTTAAATTTATTTTATGTGATTTCACATGGATAAGGGAGTTGTTTTTGAAGATTTTATGTAAAAAATAAGAGAGATTATTCTGATTTTTATATGTAATTAGGGGATTTTGGGGGATATTGTAAATCATATGGTTTTACACCATTTTTGGTAAATTTGATGTATAAAAAGGGGAGTTTAGGAGTGAGTTTGGTACTTAGATTTTTCAATTCTAGGTGGTGAAGCTATGAACTAGAGAAACAGGGAGATTTTCTAAGGAGATTATTTTGAGCCTTTTTGTAAGTCGGAGTATTGTCATGTTGCCGAAGTGCTCTTGGTGCAATTGTAATTCTATTTTTGGAGATTAATCGGATCAGTCTCACTCTATTGGAGCGGACCCAAAGACGTAGTCGTGTTTGTGGCAAACTCCGTTATCAGATCGTTTGCACTCTCTCTCTCTTCTTCTTTCTTAATTTCATTCTTTTCACCTTCAGTTTTTAATGCATAATTTCAATAATGTATGCATGAATTGTATTTCCACTTAATTCACATGTTGATGTGTTAATTTTGTTTATGTAATTTGGATTTCCATGATTTGTAAACATTAAGCATTCAAATGCAATTAGTCTAGATCCTATTTAGATCAAGTGGTATCAGAGCTTAGTTGACTATTATTGCAGTTGTTTTCTTGAATGCTAACGAGATCCAGGATTCAGAAGAGCGAAGGCAAGCTTGAAGACTTTAATCCTGAGATCGAGAAGCGGAGAAGTTTTCTGAAGATGTCTGTGTCTGGAATGGAGGTTCCTGAAGAAATCAATGAGCAGGAATTCCGAAGAGCATTCCTCGAGATGAAAGCTAAGGTGGACATCCTTTTCCAAGAAATACAAGAATGGAAGGAACGTGAAGGAGGTTCATCGAAGAAAGATGTTCGTGAAGACAAGAAAGGGAAACAACATGGAGATGGTGGCAAGCAACCAGATCACCCCTTTTCTCCTTCTCCTCCCTCTTCTCCCTCTTCTCCATCTTCTCCTTATTCTACTTCTTTTAATCCTTTCAAGAATGGGCATAAGCCTAAAATTAAGTTGGATGTAAAATTTGATTTACCAAAGTATTGTGGTGAACTTAATGCTGAAAAACTGGATGATTGGATTCAGCAAGTAGAAGTCTACTATAGAGTCTAGAACCTATTAGATGATGTTGATAGGATCCAATTAGCTACTTTTCAGTTAGGAGGTACAACTTTAACCTGGTGGGAGAGTAAGACTAAGGTAGAAGTTTCACAACATGGTAGAGTCAATTTAACTTGGGCAGAATTTATTAATGCTCTTAAAAAGCAATTCTATCCCTTAGGCCATATGCAACAGTTAATGATGGACTGGCAAATGTTTAGGCAAGGGAAGGGTCAATCTGTCTAGGAGTACACCCATGAATTTAGAAAAAGGGCTATTGCATTAAATGTTCCTTTGTACACCCAGGACACTTTGTTGAAGTACATAGGAGGTCTGCATTCCTACCTTAGGCATTCTATTTTGGTTTTGAATCCTAACAACTTGGATGAAGTTTGTGTCCAAGCTACCCACTTAGAGTCAAGGGGTAAAGGATCTTTTATTGATAAGTTTGATAATGATGTAAAGAAATCTTCTAAACTTGCAGAGACAGAGAAAGGAAAGAAGGCAGCTACAGTTAAGAAGGATGACAAGCTTTCTTGCTCTCATTGTGACAGGAAGGGTCATGATGAAGATCATTGTTGGAAGTTGCATCCCGAATTGAAGCCTAAGTGGGCTCAAAGACAGAATTAGAAACAGAAGGATAAGGAGAAATCCACAAATGTTGTTATGGATCTTGGTTCCGATTCTGATGATGAAACTAAGATAACAGCTATGGGTTTGAAAGGTAAAGCTCCTAATTCCAATGTTTCCTTTGATAGTTGTGCTTCTACTTCTAAAGTTAATGATGCCTCTGAAGATGAAAAAAGGAATGAACTTTTTCATTTAAGGGTTGTTGCTAAGAACAGTAAAATTGATGCACTCATAGATAGTGGTTCTCAAGTTAACTTAATTTCTGAAAGTGTTGTAAGAAACTTGGGATTAAAAACTACACAACATAAGAAACCTTATCCACTAGGCTGGATTTGTGAAAATGATAAGTTGCAAGTAACAAGACAATGCACCTTAAGATTCACAATCACTTGTAAGTTTGTGGATGAAGTATAGTTTGATGTGGTTCCACTGGATATATGTGGGATAGTGCTTGGTAGCCCTTATTTATATGACAGGAAAGCTATTTTCTACAGGGAAAAGAATCATTATCACTTGTTTAAAGATGGCATTCAGTATATTGTACATTCTCACAGGACTAAGACTGATCGTTCTTTTACAAACACAGGGCAATTAAAGAGGGTGATTAATGCAAGTAAAGAGTTAACTCCTATGTCTGTCAGTACAGGTGGTTCTACACTTGAACTTGGAGTAGCTAACCAGGGTCAGATGTTGCAGGATGCACCCGAAGTACAACATGAGGGAATGATGATTGAAAGAATTGATGGTTCCTTGGGTAAAAATGTTCCTGTTGTAAAGGATCGATATCTTGTTGATTTATTCTCTTTCATTTCTGCATTATTGTTCAGCTTGATGCTAGTCAATTTTTGTTGGTTAGTGGCTACGACAGTCGATGTAGAAGCTTATGGAAGTGATAGAATAATGTTTATGTTCAACAATGTTATTGTAGTCTTCATTGTGCTTGTGAGCCAGGTATGCAAATGTACAGAGGATATAGGACAAGTGGGGAGGCCAAGTCCTCACTTAATGTCAGAATAAATGCCACTTTTGGAGGTCCAAAAGGTCTTTAGTGGGGAGGCCTGATCCGGTGGATATTTTCAGTGAAAATTGAAGTTTCTCATTTCTCTCCAAAATTTGCACCATCAGAAAGAGTTTGATGTCCTGATTCCAACACAACTTGAACGGTGCAAAAACAAGTCCATTTGAACAAGTTATGGCCAGTCAAACTTTGGGTCAAACTGGCATCGAGGGCATCCAAGAAGTGAAAAAAATGATGTTGTCAAAAGATGTCCAAGTCAGCGTCATCACGAAGAGCTCATCGTAAGCTTTCTGATGCAACTCGTTTTGTCAAAATCCGACACCGTATGCACGAGATATCATCAGTCAAATATCGTGCTATGAAGGTTGACTTTGACCATACAGATGTTGACGTTAGCATTCCGTACTGTACGGGCAGTGAAATGTACTAACCAAAATTTGACATGTGGCATCCATGTCAACATCGTACGGAACCAATCAAGTGATGACACGTGTCATCTCTACAGTCAACATCTTGTCATTGTCCACATCAGCGACACATCAACGCACGTGTCAGCATACACGTTAGAATTTTTGGCCTATAGGAACTCGCCACGTGGCACCCTCCTAGTGCGACACATGATCTCGGTTGCATCGTCCCCCTTCTATCTCCGGTGGATAGTTGAAAGAATTGTTATGTTTGTTAAAAATGTATGGTGGGAGGGATTCGAACCCCCCACCTTCCGTACTCCGCTAAGGCCGCTTGCCAACTCGCCTAAAAGTTCGGGCTTTACCGAAAAGAGTGGGCGGATCCTTTTGTTGAGATATGGAGTGGATTTGTGGGAAATGTGTAGCCAGCGGGGGTTGAACCCGCATCGGTCGGCTCCCCAAAACTTATAGCCACCAACGAACCACCAAAATCCTTTGTGATATTTGTAGGCTCGGTTTGATTTTGTTTCTTATTCTAAATCGAATACCCTTTAAATAAACAAATCCCTATAAAATGAAAACAAACAAACTCCTAAATTTTCAATAAGATAAAATAAAAAAACTATGAGAGCCTGTGAATCAATACATTAAAGGGCTTAAATTTATTTGATGTGATTTCACATGGATAAGGGAGTTGTTTTTGAAGATTTTATGTAAAAAATAAGGGATGTTATTCTGATTTTTATATGTAATTAGGGGATTTTGGGGGATATTGTAAATCATATGGTTTTACACCATATTTGGTAAATTTGATGTATAAAAAGGGGAGTTTAGGAGTGAGTTTGGTACTTAGATTTTCAAGTCTAGGTGAAGCTGCTTGAACTAAACGAGGAAGTTTCTAGAGATTATTTTTGAGCCTTTTTTGTAAGTGAGATTATTGATAAGTACTGCGAAGTGCTGCTCTTAGTGCAATGATGCAGCACGGAGATTAAGCGGTCCGGGGTCTCACTCTCCATTGCAGGTGGACCCGAGGCGATATTAGTCACACATTATAAGCGAACTTCCAGCCAGTCGTTTACTCTCTCTCTTCTTCTTTCTTAATTTCATTCTTTTCACCTTCAATTTTTAATGCATAATTTCAATAATGTATGCATGAATTGTATTTCCGCTTAATTCACATGTTGATGTGTTAATTTTGTTTATGTAATTTGGATTTCCACGATTTGTACACATTAAGCATTCAAATGCAATTAGTCTAGTCCCCTAATGAGATCATGGTGCTTGGCCAGCGAGCTTTGATCTAGACTCTTTGTTTACATTACAAAGATTAGACCATGGGTTGATACAACAGACGAAACAATCCCAATTCTTGAACACTACGGAGTCGGGCTCTGAGATGACATTGAACCTTTTTTAACTTCGTTCTGGTTCCAAAAGATGACCTAATCCTGACCCCTGACTAAAACTCAGTTTATATATAAATTTGGCTAAGTTCTTAGCATTGCTTCAACTTGAAGCCCAAAAAGGATCAAACTAACATGTTGAATTGAATTCTTTCCAGCTTAATGTTGATTTATTATGAAAGCATGTGGTATGATATTATGAATATGTTTCTGTCTATATCTAATGAGTGTCAATAATGTAGGATATATATAACCAATGTTTGACTTATAGGAAGATATATCTACCGAGGGATTTCCTATTGAGTTAACATCTGAGGTAGCATCTAAGAGGATCAGAGCCAAAAAATTTAAACTAGAATAACTGCCTTGCATAATGAAGTACAAGTATCAAGGGAATCTAGTCCCATCCAAGTTTGACTCCCAAGTGGTGAACATTACTGATACCTTGGTGGGGCATATGGATTTGGAGCATTTCGTTAAAGATACATTTTCTGAGGTCGTTGTCCCAAGAGCGAAAAGAATAGAATAATTAGGGTTGGCTTATATAGCTTGCTTTCCCATTGCAATACAATGTCCTGAGTTTATTCTAACAACTGCATATGTAGACAACCCCACTCAGAGACAATTCATTGATGTTGAGGATAATGTGATTATAGATTTGACTCCAGCCATGATTAAACTGATATTTGACCTCCCTCCTTACCCTGATGTCAATATGATGAATGAGGCACATGCACTTGAGATATGGAGCAAAGATGTGGAGTGGAACATACAAATCATCAACAAACGATGTCTGAAAAAGGAGAAGAAATCAGTAAAGAAGTTGTCACCCAATCCTAAGAGGTCAGATTTCTCCCAAGATGTGGGAGATATTATCACACTATTGGCTAGAGCATTTGGCAAGTCTGAGTCCCACAATTTTGAGCACTCTATGTTTCGTTTTATCCAGTTGATCCTAGAGGGAAAGAATTATTTGGATTGGGGGGAAATCATTTCAGATAACATTCATAACCAACTCCTCCAGGTAATACAAACCAAGACATTTTACATGTCTTCTTATGTTATTTAATGTGCAATAAGAATTGGAAGGTTTCCTTGACTAAACACTATAGGTTCAATGGAAGAAAGTCCAAATCAAAAGAAGGCCTAGGAACACTATGACCAATTGCAAATTAAGGAGTCAAAAAAGAACTTCAAAAGAGTGAATGATGATTTTTTGTATGTGATTATAAATCAACTCACAAGGGACATAGGTCTTAGATTATCCCTAGAAGCCATGACATTTATTTAGGAATGGGGATATTGGTTCATTCAATACCCCAAGTCAACATATTTTAAATTATTTTATTTTGATGGCCATCCATTCAAATTGCCAAGATGTTGTGGTGATAGGTGGGTTTTGATGGAATTTGCTAAGCAAGCTGTAGATGTGAATGTTGTTTTCTCTTCATAAAATAGGACTATTACACATTCTTTTCCTTTAGAATTTGGGTTCTATTCTTGTTCTTCTACAATAATGGCTAAATCAGCCACGAAGGAGTTTCAAGCTTTGAATTTTGAGCAACACACTTCTAGAAATAATTTTGACCAGAAGGACAAGATGCATCCACTTTATCCTTCTCGCTTCACTCATCATGTTCATCTTCTTGGGGATTTTTGGGCTAACCTTCAGGATTAGTTTGAGGTAAGGAAAAGAGGTTACGAAAGGTTTTAAATTCATCAGATGATGGATTTTTAGGTTAAAACTGATATTCCCAATGATGCTACAAATGATGGCATCACTCTTTATCCTAAGTATGATGGAGACCAAGTTAATACAAAAGCCCTACCACCCATCAATTGGGCTGAGAAGGAAGTGACCAAGATTACAAAGATATCATGAGTGTTGGTAAACATGAGTTTGAGATGGATAGAGCTTCATTTGAAACAACCAAGGGTTGCGGTGACAAAGAGGAGAGGTCCTAGCAGTGAACCCACTTCCTTTGCAGATACTAAGCAATATAAAAGGTTAAAGAAAAATGTTGAAACCATAGAAGATTCCACTAAAGATCCTCCACGATTAGAGGGAGAAGATGTCACACTACATAAAATAGATGATGCCTTGTGTAAAGAAAAGTTTAATTATGAGGCGACAACTATAGGTGTTACATCAGGTTTTGGTGTTGTCCCTTTGACCATTTTTCAGCCGAGTGAGGAGAGTTCTACAGAGCAATAGGATATTCTTCCCCCACAAGCTGGAGGAGATGATCCTACCACTCCATCAACTTTGGGAACACCAATTATTAGAGAAGAGGGATAGGCTGAGGTAAATGTTCAAGATATCTCTTTCGATTCTAAAAGAATTCCATCCTGAGAGGGAGAAGCACATGAATGGGAAGAATATTTAAAGAAGTTGGAAGAAGACCTAGGTGAGTAGGAAAAATAATTTGAAATTGGGAGTCTACATAGCCAACAATTGGAACTTACTGATGTCTTAACAAAAGAAGAACAAGATGAGTTGATGGGGAGTGCTCAGAAACATGTTGTTGAGCAATTATCTTAGAAAGAAAAAGAAGAACAGGAAAGGGTAGAAGCTAAAGAATGAAAAAAGGCAGAAGAAGAGGCATTGGAATTGGAAAGAAGAGCTACACAAGAGAAGGATGTAGAAGAAGAACTCTAAGCTAAAGAATTAGAGAAGAAAAATCTAATAGATGAAGAAGAGGATGTGAAATGGGAGGAGGAAATGAAGAAGATATAAGAAATAAAAGTTGAGAATGAAAGGAAAGAGAAAGAAACATTGCAAAAGGAACAAGAAGAACTTCATAAAGTTTCTTCTCAACAAACAGTCGAAATAGTTTCCTCCACACCTCTGAGCATTCAACAAGACTCGACTCAACTAGCTACACCCATTTGGCTGAAATTAAATCTAGAGAAGAGACAAGAAGTATAGGCCCAACCAGTAATGTGGGAAGATATGAGGGCAGCAATTGAAAAGGTGAAGACAAAGAAGAAGGCCCATGAAATACATTCAACTTGACTTACTGATGAAGGAGATTTGGTAGCTGAAATTGCTACCCAAATTGTTGATAAAGATGATAGAGTTTTGTAGCCCGAAGATTATCAGATAAGTACTATTAATATAGGAAAGTACACTAGGAACCAACAGATAAATTTAATTGATATTGTTGCCACCACTACCAAGTCTATAATGATTAAAGATAATCAGGAAAAGGATGAGCTTAAGGCTCAAGTGAATAAAATGAAATAGTTCTTGAAGGAGTTAATTTCATTTACTC
>VCHN02001327.1:0-23267 GCA_007115665.2 Sequoiadendron giganteum
TGACTTATCAAAACTTATTTGTTTTTCACAGAAAGACACTTTGAACAAGCACAATCCTATGATTAGTGTTAAGGGGTATGGCCAGCAAGGTCTTACTTTAGGATGCACAAGGTTTTTAGGGAGTCCTCGATATACGCTCGGTACGTGAGGCACAACCGTGAACACCAGCATGTCACAAGTGTGAGTCAAGAACCCTAGTGAGATACTGAAAGGCTCAGACCAACTCTTCACATCTATCTAGGTATCACCCTAGCTTTGATGTTCCACCAATTATGATGTAACTGGATTGGGGTACAACTTTGGCTCTCCCCCCTTTTTATACCCTGCTAGTATGCATGGTTGGGATTGTCCCTTGGGGTGATGAAATCTCCAAGCAGGTCCTGCTAAGAAGAAGACACTAATCATTTCCAACTACCCCCTCGGTCTGCACAAAGGGCAAGGGGAAGGTGAAAACAAACTAATGCCCCCTTATGATAACACAAAGAAAAACAGACACAACAAGCAATAAGTATTACTTCCCCCTAATTATTTTAAGTGCCTAAATGAAAACAGCAAGAAAAGACTTCAAAAATCTAAATAAAACAAAGGCCCGACAAGCAAATGTTAGTTGTTTTATCTTTTATCCTTTGTGAATTTTAGAAAAATACTGCAAGATATCAGCAAGAAATCTGATTTCACCCACCAATAAATAAGGTTAGAGGGCTAGAGCCCCAAACAACCAAAAACAAAGGCAAAAACGAAGATAAAATGCAAATTTTTTAACTTCCCGAATGTGTTGTTTAGTGCAAATCTGCCCCTCTACAGTGAAAAACGCTGAAACGGGTGGGCAAATCTGCCCCTCTACAGAAAAAGTCAAAAAATGTTGAACCAGGTGGGAAAATCTGCCCCTTTGCAGAAAAAGTCAGAAAATGTTGAACCAGGTGGACAAATCCGCCCTTATACAGAAAACAGTTAGAAAAACGTTGAACCGGGTGGGCAAATCTGCCCCTCTGCAGAAAAAGTCAGAAAAACGTTGAACTGGGTGGGCAAATCCACCCCTTTGCAGAAAAATTCAGAAAACACTGAACTGGGTGGGCAAATCTGCCCTTCTACAGAAAAAGTCAGAAAACGCTGAACCGAATGGGCAAATCTGCCCTTCTGTAGAAAACAGTTAGAAAAACGTTGAACCAGGTGGGCAAATTTGCACCTCTGCAGAAAAATTCAGAAAAACGTTGAACCAGGTGGGAAAATCCGCCCCTCTGCAATGCTTGGGAGGGCAAGTCCACCCCTTTGCGACCTGAATTTACAAACAACTTAAACAACAACAAATGTAAAACAAAGAGACCCGTTTGTGGGTCCCATCGGGTGTGCCAGAAATGTGACCCCTTAAAATGTTATGTCGTAATGTGAGATGCTAAAAAAATAGTAATGGAATAAAAAGAACTAACACAAAAGAGGACACCTCAATGATTAGCCTAAGAAATGGTAAACATGAAAAAAAGATGAAATAAATTGATTGATTATACCTTCCTGTTGCTTCTTCTTTGGTTGGCCCTTGATCTTTGAAGATTTGTGTGCTCCTTGGATGACAAGCTAAATTAAATGCAAAGTGATATGCAAAATGGATGGAGATATGATAATGATGAAATGCTAAAATCTATGGAGGATGAGAGCTCAAATGACAATTTTGCAAGAGTTTTGATAGCAAAAGATTGATCCCCAAAATGAGGGAAATGAGGGGGTATTTATAGAATAATTTGAATTCTCTAGAGAATTCAACGGTTGAGATTGATCCAACAAGATCAAGATGGAGGGCTATGGTGAGTTGAGGACTCACAAGCCCTCACATATTGACATGTGGAATGTGAGATGGCCTATGGTGGAATGATATGGAAATGAGGTGGAAGAGAAGTACATGAGGTGGATGAAGGACAAGTACCTTGTAGGTACCTTAGGGGATGAGAAGATTTCCTCAAAAATGAACTTCTTGTCCCCAAATGAGGATGAAAGAGACATTTGAGGAATTTTAGAATTTCTCAAAAATCTCCATGGGAAAAGGGGAGGTGGTTGGAGAAATAAATGTGAATTAAAAATTCACATGCTTAGGAGAGTTTATTGGATAAAAGAGGGTCTCCAAAAAGTTGGAGATTTGTCACATGTGGGTGATGTGACAAGTCAAAGGTTCTAGAAGTCCTTGACACATGTAAAGTGACAAGTCAAGCCTTCTAGAACTTTGCATGGGGATGGGGTAGACCTTGGAAAGATAAAAGTGAATTAAAAATTTACATGGGGAAGAGAGTTAAGGCCAAGAAAGGCAAGTGGAAAGGTCGACCAAAAAAGGTATGCTAAATGTGGCTAATGACTTTGATTAAGATTGTGCAAACACATGATTAGGATAATTAATGAGAGATTAGAGGCAAGTGAGAGATTATGGAGGATGTGACACTAATCTTGATTAAGTGGTGCACATCTTAATCATAGATTAATTAATTTAATCTAGATTAAAAGAGGAATATTGAGAAAGTGACAAGGAGAGAGAAAAAGAGGAATTAAAAATTAGTTTTAATCCAAATGGGTCAAATGACTAAATTAAATAAATTGTCCCATTTATTTAATTTAGAGAAGAAAAGGTGTAAGGTAAAGTATTTAATTATTTAATTACATACTTTAGGAACCGTAGGCAGAAAATAAAATAATGATTAAATAAATTATTTAATCACTATTAATGAAATAGATGAATAGAGTAGACGATTTTGATCATATGGTAGTGATCAAATTTAGATGTCTACAGTTCCAAACACATCAAAGATGGTCCAATGTAGCTTGATGAGTCAACAAAGATATATTTTAAGAAAAAAATGACTATTCTTAGCCTTAGGTTAGATAACTTTTATTTAATATAAAAGTGTATGGGGAAGTGGTCTAAAAGGAAAAATTCACTAGGGACTCCACTGACAAGGAATACCAACTAAAAAAATAGAAAATGAATAAGTTGAAAACATGGCTCTATCAATTCATTTATAAAAATAGGTTTATCATTCAGATTGCTTCATGTTTACCATGTTGTATGATCATGATAGTAGTCAGGATTGGGATCAAAGAGTCCAAATTTATTGCACATGTAGTACCAATCTTCTCTCATGCTAATTATCCACCTCATAGGAAAAGTACCATATTTATCACAAGTAATTTTAAACATATTAAATACCCACATTGAACTGAAGTGGTGGTAGGTAGTATAAATATTAATTACTCTAAATGAATGATTATCAATGTTAAAAAGAGCACATAATGCTCTATTGGTGGGGTCACATCCCTAGTTAATTAAATATTGACACCACTTAAGTGAGAGAAAGGTGAAAACACTACCATGACCCACTTTGTTATTGCTACACAAAAAAGTGGCTAGCGAGACATATGACATGGCATGCAACAACAAGAAAACAAAAAGAAATTTTAACTTCTTGCAAGAAGATAATGATTAAACCAATAAATATTTATCAACTTTCCTACATAAAAAAATTCCTTATGATGTCAATTAGACATCGAGCATTCCAAATATAAAATTCATTAATGGGATTCAAGTCATGTCCTTACTATCTAGCTCACCAAGAACTGTATACTTATTTTCCAAAAATCTCTTGAACTTACCATTGAAAATACCTATGTTAATGATTGGTTGGTTATGTTGTCATTTATCTAGGACCTCTTTCTTATTAGAGGATCATCAATTATAAACATGTCAACTATAATTATAAGACCCGTTCAAACCTTGCGTCCTTCCAATGATGAGACGTGTCCCTTCCTTTGACTCATTCAAACTGGTTTGATTTGTTCTTGATGTTTATCGGCTGATTATTATACCTAGGCGATTGATAAATATAACTATAAATAATTGTATGTGTATGGATATGTATATAGATATATATTTATAAATTAACAATAAATAAAACCAATTTCCATCTAACAATTATTAGACATCTATAACAAAATCAATAGTTACATCTGATCATATGGTTTAAGCATCCACTATCTGTCATATGGTTTGAGCATCCACTATCAATTATCCAGTAATTTCTTTCCTCTCTTGCATGAAAATTAATCATCATAATTCCTTCAATGTTGTGACCTATTATCGGAGCACTTTCTTTCATACATCTTTCAGAATTAGTAGAATTAGTTCCAACATTTAGAGCCATGAACGAGAATTCACCACTGTCATCATCAAGATAGTTTGACTCATCATCAAATACACCATTATATTTTTCAACATAATAACTCTTCTTGACAAATTTTCCTTTATGATCCTTATATTTATCATTTTTAACTTTGATTGGACATTTAGAAGCATGATGACCTATCTTTCCACAATTGAAACATTTAAAGGGTAATTTACCTTTGTATTTTTTAGTGCCTTTTTTTAGTCTCCTTACAAAATTTGCTTCCACCTCATCAAGATCATCTGGATCTGATTCACCAACCTTCTCTGCCTTGCTAACTTACAGTAGTTATCAAGTCCCATCAAAACCTAAAAAAAATCAGATCCACCATAATCCCTAAATGACTAATAATATCACTAGGGTTTCCTTGAGTAATAAGTAAAAGAAAAGTATGCATAACCCTAATGTTGACCTAAGAGGGAAACCCTAGTGTGCACACTTAATAATTAATCAATTACTAATGTTCCTAAGTTTAGCTTAAGCAACTAAAGGAATAAGTGACTTAATTAATTAACCAATATGATATAATTAATTAAGTGTAATAACTTATTACTCTAACATCCCCCCTTAAGATGAACTTTGGAAGTAGCTAAAACACTAGAAAAAAGATGCATGAAAGCAAAGATGGGTCATGGAAACTAGGCCTGATCAGATACCCATGTAAAAATACAATAATGAGGTAGAGAAGGAAAACCCAATGGGACAAAACCCCTCTACAATGAGATGACATACTATAAAGAAGCACTAGAAGAACACTATAGATGTCAACATATTCAACTATACTTTCACTAGTATAATTCTAACTAGTGCTCAGGCATTATAAGGAACAACTTTGCAATGTGCTTCCAAACCTAATATAGTTGATAGAAAATATATTAGATCAACAATGTTTAAATATAGTTGATATATTACCAAATTTGATATATTACCATGGAATAACTTAGGCTGTAAATCATAAATTGATTAATATTTCCTTTTTAACCATAGAGGATGCTCTTTTGTCATGAATATTAGGAGAATCTTCATGTCTAAAGTAAGAGGTGACATATAATTTGCATTGCCATTAACATAAGACCTTATCATATGTGTAGACTCCAAATTTAGATGATTACCTTGTGTGTGAAATAAATTGATGAGAACGTTGGATTAGTTTGCATGGCTAGGTGATTGATAACATTTGATATTAGCTATTTGAAATTGCTATATTACAACTAACATAATCAAGAAGCACAAGTTATTACAAGTGAAAAAGGTATGTCCAAATGAATAAAGAGATCCAAGAGGATGACATGTTGGTAAAGTACAAAGGTGATTTTTACAACAATCTAAGGAGATCAATATTTCTCTCTAAGACTTCTCATTCTTGTTTTCCCTTCCCTTTTGCCGAGTCTCCTGCTTGGGACTCGCCCATACCCAACAAGTCTGGTGAGTCTCCATATCAAATAAATATTAGATCAACAATATAACCATGACTCAATATACCTGTTCAATATTTCAAATAGCTAATATCAAATGTTATCAATCCCCTAACCATGCAAACTCATCCAACGTTTTCATCAATTTATTTCACACACAAGGTAATCATCTAAATTTGGAGTCTACACATATGATAAGGTCTTATGTTAATGGCAATGCAAATTATATGTCACCTCTTACTTTAGACGTGAAGATTCTCCTAATATTCATGACAAAAAAGCATCCTCTATGGTTAAAAAGGAAATATTAATCAAGTTATGATTTACAGCCTAAGTTATTCCATGGTAATATATCAAATTTGGTAATATATCAACTATATTTAAACATTGTTGATCTAATATATAGTCTATCAACTATATTAGGTTTGGAGACTCAATATTTCCTTATGCTAACATATTTTCTAAAATATGTTAATATATCAAATTTGGTAATATATCAACTATATTTAAACATTGTTGATCTAATATATTTTCTATCAACTATATTAGGTTTGGAAGCACATTGCAAAGTTGTTCCTTATAATGCCTGAGTACTAGTCAGAATTACACTAGTGAAAGTATAGTTGAATATGTTGACATCTATAGTGTTCTTCTAGTGCTTCTTTGCAGTAGGTCATCTCATTGTAGAGGGGTTTTGTCCCATTGGGTTTTCCTTCTCTACCTCATTATTGCATTTGTACATGGGTATCTGATCAGGCCTAGTTTCCAGGACCCATCTTTGCTTTCATGCATCTTTTTTCTAGTGTTTTAGCTACTTCCTAAGTTCATCTTAAGGGGGGGTGTTAGAGTAATAAGTTACACTTAACTTAGAAACTAGGCCAGCATGGGGAAATATTGAGTACACCACTATATCAAATTATTGGATTTTAGGAGTCTCGCATTTACGTGCATGCTATTTTTGGAGTCCCTCATCATTGTAGAGGGGTTTTGTACCCAACGAGTCTGGTGAGTCTCCATATCAAATAAATATTAGATCAACAATATAACCATGACTCAATATACCCGTTCAATATTTCAAATAGCTAATATCAAATGTTATCAATCCCCTAACCATGCAAACTCATCCAACGTTCTCATCAATTTATTTCACACACAAGGTAATCATCTAAATTTGGAGTCTACACATATGATAAGGTCTTATGTTAATGGCAATGCAAATTATATGTCACCTCTTACTTTAGACGTGAAGATTCTCCTAATATTCATGACAAAAGAGCATCCTCTATGGTTAAAAAGGAAATATTAATCAAGTTATGATTTACAGCCTAAGTTATTCCAAGGTAATATATCAAATTTGGTAATATATCAACTATATTTAAACATTGTTGATCTAATATATAGTCTATCAACTATATTAGGTTTGGAGACTCAATATTTCCTTATATGCATATTTTCTATTAAATATGCATATAATAGAAGGTAAACATTTAAAGGGTAATTTACCTTTGTATTTTATATAGGGTCAAGTTGAGATGATGCTTAGGTTTTTCTCCTTGCCACGTCCTTATCTCTCTCTTACTTTCTAGGATAAAAAGAAACTTTCTACTCATTGTAAACGGGTTCTTTCTTTTGTTTCTCATAGGTACTTTCAGCTTTGTAACTCTACTAATTACAAACGGGTTCTTTTGTAGCATCCACACTAAAGATATCTTTAATTATAAAAATTAAAGATATAATTAAATGACATCAAGGAGTGGCCACTTTTTATAGTATTAAAAAACCCATTCCTTGATGTCATTTAATTATAATAATAATAGATCTCTACAATTATCATGATTCATCAAATAGGTATTAGTCTATTATTATCCAGTTTTAATAATGTTGAAAATTATTGGATTTTAGGAGTCTCGCATTTGCGTGCATGCTATTTTTGGAGTCCCTCATCATTGTAGAGTAGTTTTGTCGAGAGAGGTGACTCTTTGGGGAGTTGAGATTTAAGTTTCCACTGTAGAGGAATATATTGATGCATTATGACTAGTACAGTGGGGTTGGTTTGAGAGATATGAGTAACAGAGTTTGGCTTGGCATATTACTATCATTTTTTTGTATAGTGTTTTTGTGTGGGAGAATCTGCACTTCTTCGTGAATGAGATTTTGGACTTGCAGTATTGAAGATAAGTTGTTAGATGTTAGTTAAGCATGGATTCTAGATGGTATCAAGTTTTGAGGTCCATGTGTTGAGATGCGGATAAAAAGTTGAAGTTTTTTTCATGACAAAATAGCATCCTCTATGGTTAAAAAGGAAATATTAATCCAGTTATGATTTACAGCCTAGGTTATTCCATGGTAATATATCAAATTTGGTAATATATCAACTATATTTAAACATTGTTGATCTAATATATAGTCTATCAACTATATTAGGTTTGGAGACTCAATATTTCCTTATATGCATATTTTCTATTAAATATGCATATAATAGAAGGTAAACATTTAAAGGGTAATTTACCTTTGTATTTTATATAGGGTCAAGTTGAGATGATGCTTAGGTTTTTCTCCTTGCCATGTCCTTATCTCTCTCTTACTTTCTAGGATAAAAGGAAACTTTCTACTCATTGTAAATGGGTTCTTTCTTTTGTTTCTCATAGATACTCGCAGCTTTGTAACTCTACTAATTTCAAACAAGTTCTTTTGTAGTATCCACACTAAAGATATCTTTAATTATACACTCACCCTCGCGAATGTGCAATCACACAAAATAGACTAGTCTACCCATCGCACTTGCGTTGCGACGCAAGCAAATGCGGCGAACGCGAAAGTGATTGCGGCTTTCGCGATAGTGTTTGCGTCGCACCGCATTTGATTCCCGCCCTTTTGACCCTCATAAATGCAAGAAATTTAAAATTTTACAAGTTGGATAGGGTACTTACCGATGCACCTACGTCCTCGGGTCGTCGGAATGAATGCACGTGGTATCCACGGTGTGTAGTCGTAGGGATCACCATCCTCACTTAGAGCTCTGATTTCTAGAAATTTATAAATAACAAATGAGAAAATGACATTTGGTTTAACCTTTTCAACCTATTTATAGGCTGAAAATTAGGGTTGCAATTAGCCAAATTGTAGAGATATGGCTAATATATAACACACAAGGAAGGCAAGGTAGAAACATTGTTGATCTAATATATAGTCTATCAATTATGTGAAAATTATGTGAGATAAATAGATTATTTATATATTTTTTAAAAGTTGTACTTTTAAAAAATAGGATATATAATATTTGGAAAATAATAATTTGAAGAACAAAAGAACCCGTTTACAATTAGCCAAACTGCCTAAGGTGATTCTCATAAGCTGGGCCTATTAGATAGTGTGATCATTATTGCTTTCAACAATACAATCGATGACAAATAGATGTGTGGCGATGAAAATAGAGGTTATCCATGGAGAAGAGGACCTGGATTGGGGCCCATAGCAAATGGGAAGGATATTATTATTCTTACTGAAACACATGAACATGACAACTGCAAAGTTTCGGATTTCGAGGGGTATAAGAAAGTCTCAGTTTGGAATGAAGGGAATGAAACAGGAAAAGGGCATGGAGGGGTTACAGTGCTAATTGATGAAAAGTGGCAGGGAATTGTTAAATTCGTAAAAGAAGATGCAAATAAACAGTACATTTGGCTGCAAATAACTGAGAATGAGGTCACTTTTAGATTAGCTGCCTGCTACTTTGCTCCAAAAAATTATAAGTTCTATAAGAAGCAGAATTTAGACAATGAAGACCCGTATGCATCACCAAAAAAAGATATCTCTATTTTCAACATGCTTGGAAATGTAGTTTTAATGGGTGATTTTAACGCAAGGACTGCTAATAATCAATCTCTTCAGTTGAGCAACAAAGCTAACTGGATCACTAGCCTCTTCTAGTTCAGTAGACTCCCTCTAAATCTCAGGAGTATGATCAGGAGAAATGTCCATATCCTGAGGTAACTCCTGTTCTTCACTATCTATCTCCATGTAAGAACCTTTAGATCTTTTGAATGCAACTTCTTCTTCGAAAGTGACATCCCTACTGATCTCAATCTGTTTCTGCCCTAGGGATAATAGGATCAGTCACTTTCGAAGAAGAAGTTGCATTCAAAATAACTGTGAGACAAATAACTATAGGGTGTAGCATTGTAAATTGTCACCCTTGACAATTTCACATTATGTTTCCCCCCCCAAGTGATTGTGCCTAATTATGCTTATTTATTACCCATTTAGTTCTAGTTTTCAAAAAATTGAATTAAATCTAGGAAATTAAAATAAATATTTATTTAACAAATATCTAAAAATAAAAATAGGGGTGGGCTAGGGTACCCCAACACCCTTCTCCCCCTAATTAGGCTATAAATTTAATATTTTAATATCGACATTAATATATTCATAAATCCAAAATCCTTTGTCAACTTATCATAACAGTTAATGCGAAGTATGTTGAAACTCGTATAGATGATTGTTGGAAAAAATAAGACCCACCCAAATGCAAGAGCAAGAGGATGGATCACTGATTTTTCAAGGTACCAAATCACCTCAATATGTGTAAGATATGATGCTAATAACAACTATAAATGCAACCTAACTATTATAGCAACTATGAGGAATGTTTTTAGAGGATAAAAAGCTATGTACCTAGCCAAAAAGTTGTTTTTGAGCTATGGAGGACTCATTCACCTTCAACGGTGAATGGGTCCTTTTAGGGTTTCATAAAAATGATTTCATGATCCTATACCTTGATGTCTGCACTTTTGAGATCCCTATTATCAAGTTCTAGAATCCTACATAATTAATTTTGTAGAGCTCTTTCCGTGATCTCGCACTTTGAATGACAACTTTTGCAACTTTGCTCCAAATCTTGCTCAACTTGATCTTCAACCTGTAAAATCTGAAATTACACACTCAAGGGTAGAAAACTTATTGATTTTTTAGTGAATAGGTGTTTCCTCAGTCAAACCCCTTGTAGGTAATTAAATCAAGTGATGAAATAAGGAAATGAATCATGAACATGAAATGATGTAAATAATGTCACCTTGGATTTTATCTTGTGAAGTAAATCTGCAAACTATCATGGAGTGGACATGGAGAATGTAGATCTAGGATCCTTGAAAATGATGTAGACAATAGTTGGAAATAGATATTCAATGCTATGCTCACAATCTTAGCTCAATAACATGAATGCATGCATCAAACCCTTGAAATGATGATATAATCTTGAATTGTTGCAATAAACCTTTGAAATCTACCTTGAAATGCCTTATGAATGCTCTAATTCTTGATCACTTGAATGCTTGAATTCTTAGTATTTCTTAGATTGAATTTATAGTGTGAATTAACCCTTTATTTATACTAAATTAGGAGATTAACCCCAAAATTCAAAGAATTAATGTCGACACCAGATCTAGGAAGAAAGGTAATTAAATTCCCATCAGAATGAAATTCAAAAATTATGGTTTCATTAAGGGAGGATCCATTCACCACCAAAGGCAAATGGGTCCTGGCTAAGTTTCCAGGACCAAGCTTTACGGAGTTGAAATAAGGCCAAAAACCCATTCTAGATCAACTAAAAAAGGGGGGTCCTGTTAAGGGAGGACCCATTTTCCATTAAGGGTGGGTCTTGGTTCAGCTTACCAGGACCAAATTTTTCCCAATGAAATAATTTGATATTTAATTTATGATTGTCAGGAAAGATCCTCGGGAGGTGTCAAAATTAAGGCCTAAATTTGAATCAAAAGAGGGTTAATAACTCCAATTAACCACAATGAATTAGGACCACCTAGATAAGTGTGAAAATGCCTTATGACACTTTACAACACTTAAACAAGAGATACATTATGTACATTTTTATTGAAAGGGGGCCCATTGGGCTTAATTAAGCAAATAAGTCCTAGAAAAGCATGAAAGTGTGTTACAACACTTTACAACACCTTTGAAAAGGACCAATTAAGGAATGTTTTAGTTAAATAAGGATCCTAAATTAGTGTGAATGTGTACAAGACATTACAACACTACTCCAAGACACCACTTGTTCAAATTTAATGTCAATTATCAGATCGAGCAAGGAAAAGGCTACTTTTTCCATTACTACAATAGATATAAGTTTTCCCTCTCATTTGAACATCTAAACTATTTTATGAACTATGAAAAATTATTGTTTGATACATGAAATCTCTTCTCTACATGCTAGCTACAACAATCTATTGTGCTACGTGGACTAACCTCTTGCAGGTCTTCAAGGTAGTTCATGTATTATTCATCGACTCTTTTGGCATTAATGTTGACATCACTTTGATAGGGGTTTCATGCCTAAGGTAACATTATCAATTGTCATTTATTTATTACAATCATTTATTATTTTCTTTTCCTTTGCCTAACCTAGGACACCCAACTTATACCATCATCATTTGCTATTGTGGATGTGGAAACACCAAAACTAGGATTTAATTGAGGTAAAATCCTATACAACACAACCTTTCCCTTCTTTTTTATGTGTGCAAGTCAAATATGAAATTGTCATCAAGAAAAAGTTACAACATAGAAGAGAGTAGACTTTACCTGAGCGATCTGGCATTTCAAGACCTTAAAACACCCATACTAGGGTGACCTGATGCTACTTCCCCTTCATCAATTGGGTGGGTGGAAAACTAGAATTACCCCAAGGAAAATATGATGGTGGGGTCTCGCCTAGGTGGGAGGATATAGGCCATTATTGTAGTTCGCAGTCGAGTGATTAAAATACCTCACAAGAATGGGGTAGGAGAATAACGAGGAAAAATGTTGGCCCCTATCCATGTATTTCAGACTCAAATTTTATATATATGTGTCACCCTATCTATCTAGACCTCTAGATATACATGTATATTTCTATAATTTTCCATTTTTGTCTATGTGATAAATTGTATTTTCAGATCTAGGGTTTATGTCAATTAGGCTAATTAAATCACACATCAAATTTTCCCTCTTTACAACAAAGGAACCAAACCCTAGTAGATTGGCTCTCCTTTGGCTCTCCTTTGAGGTAGTTAGCCAATCATAAAACCCCTAGTTGGTTTTTGCTCTAATGTTAATCCAAAGAGGAAAGATAGATCTAAGTTAATTCAGTTGTTGGATCTTAGATCTTCCCACTTAACATTTTGGTGAACCCAAAATATCTTACACTTGCAAAAAAAAATTATTTTCGTAGCATAAATCATGTAATCGAATCAAGCATTAGGTTATTTGAATATCTTGTTGATCATATGCATTTATTTCATATGAAAATCGAGAATTTTTTTTATTTATTTATTAAACACTAAATACCTTGGTGAGTTCAATTTAGATCACACTTGCAAAATATTTTTAATTCAATTGCATAATTTCATATTTGTTTTCCCTTGTTTAGGGAAATAAATCTGAATTATTTCATTTTCATTAGCAAATGTTGTATATCTACTTTGGAAAAATTAAGCATTTAAAATTCTTTGATCTTTGCAAAAACATAAACCTGAATCTATTTCTTTTAGAGCATTTCATTGCAATAACCGTCTTATCAACATTTTCTCCTACCTTCTACCTCCTAATTTAGCACTCATGTGTGAAGTTGATTTGAGCTATCAAATCCTTTTGAATGCTTAAAATCCCTAATTAATTCTTGCATGTGACTCTTATCATAAAATTAGGGCATTGATTTCCCAAACTTTACCATAATTCAAACTTGGGTTTTCATAAAAAAGAGCCTACAAAACTACTTTACTTGTGCAATATCTGAAACCTTAAATATCTATAATCCTAGAATAGGAAACCTAATGCCCTTGTCTAGGAAATTTGACCTTAGTCTTCTGTGAAATTTTTTTCTTTTTAGCCTTTGCTTAGATCTGGTCACTGTTTCTTATAGTATGTTTTGAAACTTCCATATTTTATTGTACATTGTCAGTTTGATCCTAATTCACATAATTCATTACATTACCCTAAAAATTATTGTTCCTCACACCAAAAGTGATCAAAATCCTAAGAAAACTACTTGTATCTCCCTTGGGTACAACACACAAACAACTTTTCTTTCCTAAACTTTATGTCATTACAAAATTTCCTTCTCATGATGTTTACTTTCACCACTTTACCCTCTCATAATATGTGTCCTAAACCAAAATTTATTATCTATCCTCCTAATGTCCCAAACTTTACAAAACCACTTAAAGTATCGTAACAACCTCATTACTATGTAGTTTCCCACACATAAAATACTAAACCCATTCTCACTATTGGAGTTCCAAACCAACCAAAACCTCCTGGTAAAATTCTAAATTCTACAAAAAAAACATACTCAAAAAACTAATCTTGGTCAACGTGTGTCGTAAAAACCTAATATATAGTTGCACACACATACAATACTCAAAACAAAAAAAAATCAAAGAAAACACAAACCAATCCCACTTCCATTTCAGTTCCCCAAACTTATCTTCCCCCCCTCCCACCTAGTCTTCCTCAATATGTGGGAAAAGAGTATGATATTTTTGAGAAACTTTGTAATAATTCGGCTAAGATGTCTCTTTGAGACTTAATTCAAACCTCACCTACATACCACAAGATGCTTCAAGAGGCCTTATATAGGATAGTGGTGCCACCTTCTATTAGACCAAATGATGTAGCAACCTTGTTTGATTGTATGAAAAAAATAAACATGGACATTACATTCCTTAATATGAATTACCTCCTCTTGAAATCCAAAACCAATATGGTGTTATCATGATTTTTGTCATCATTAACACTTATGAAATTGGGAATAATCTAATCGATAATGGATTAGGTCTTAATATTTTTAGCATTAAAATTTTACATAAGATTGGTGTAGATACATTCCTTATTAAATCCGATTTTCTCTCTATTCGTGGCTTTGATAATGTTGTTAGGCAACCACTAGGTACAATAACACTACCAATTAAGGTAGAACCTGCAATTTTTCCTGCACTTATCCATGTCACGCCTAATACACTTTCATATAATATTCTTCTTGATATACCATGGATTCATGCCATAGGAGTCTCATATAATATTCATTATATGATGAAGTTTGCATGCAATAACAAGGTCTATACTATTAAAGCAGATCTAAAATCTAAAAGTTATTTACAAACTGAAATTGAACATAAAAATATTATTTTTGAATCTCTTAGTACCTTGATTCCATCTTCAAAATTTGAACTAATACCTTCCAATGGTAATGATACCAATGATATTAAATCACCTACAAATGGGTTCTTTGGCGATGATTGGGGTTCATTAGATTTTGCACCTTTCATTGGGGAGTATAAAAGCTCACCATAAAACCTTGAAGAACCAAAGGTTGTTTCAGTGGCATCCAAACAATATTTCCCTTCTTCTTCTCCAACATCTAACATCAACACCAAAACTCCTTCAAACAATGACAATGATTGGGGTTCACTAGATTTTACACCCTCTTTTGTTCGAGAGTACAAAATATCACAATCTAAACCTAAGGAATATTTTTTTTAATTTGCACAATCTTATAAACAACTAAAATATACTATTCTTACACAAACAAAAACATGATCATTATCATCCCATGATGGCAATGGGGTCTCTTTATCTTTCATACCTTGTGCGTTGGAAAATCTAAAAATGATCCTCCTCCTCTCAAAATTTCAACACTTAAAAAGAATGTGTATTCTTGCAAAATAATTGATTCTTCCCATGTTGATATTACTACTCCTCTTTCAACAAATAATTATACGTCTTATTTAGACAATACTTCTTCTCCTCCATCTGAGTTGGAAAAAAATTATGAAGTTGGATTCAAAATTCTTTCTAAACTTGGATATAATACAGATATGGAACAAGGAGATAAGGATCCTATGAAGCCTACACCACACCTTGCTAAAATGGTTTTAGGTTTCCAACCTCTTCCTTTGTCTACATCTCATCCTCCATCATCTAATATATTTATGAATTCCTCTAGTGAAAAAGCAAACTTTTCTTCACAAGAGAAAGGATTGCTTCCCACTCCTTATCCTCTATCTTAGAAAGAGCATATTATGTTGATGTTTCTCAAGGCCCACTTGATTAATATTACTCCTCCAACTCACAAGAAATTTTATAAACATAATCGTACAAATCATTCTTTTTGTGCATATCATCAAGTTCTTGGTCATTCCACGAATAAATGTTAGGCCTTGAGAAACAATTTATACAACAAGTTCTTGATTGTGGTGCTATGACTCTTCCATGTGATGATGCATGTATTCATTCTAAATAATAATCTATTTTTTTTCTCCTCACTATGTGGCAGTAGTAGCTCCATGTGTTTTCTCATTTCCATTTGTGGTGGTACAATCTTACGTGCAATCATATTTTATCTATGGTAGAAACACGATAGTATTTACCATGTTTTTCCTTTCCTATATACTTGGGGGGAAAGGATGACTAATTTTGGAGGTATGCATTATTCTTGAGGATCCCCTCTTCCCCTTATTTTCCTTAAAATATCAACATAGCAAGTATGATAACATTTTAAGGGGGCCATATCACCCTATCCATTTCATATATCTACACATTGGAATTTGACTTATTGACATGCCTCCTCAGTAGTGGTATTGTTCATAACACCCCTTGAGGTGTGGTTATCAATCCATCCCTCAAGAAATTAAACTATCCCCCAAGATGTTAAGCATTTATAAACTCCCTGAGGCACAATTATCAAATCATGGTGTAAAAATTTATACATCATTTACAATCCTAGCATAAGGCAACTTGTTATCCTATGAATTTGAGAATTTTACATGGACACCTAATATAATATAATTTTCTTTGCTAGTATATTCATGTGTCTCATGAGTAAACTGGCATAACAAAAATTTCTAGCCTTATGGAACCTACTATTTATCATTTTTCATGGACACCTAGCATACACAACTTGTTAGCCTTGTGTGCTTTATGAGTGTTGAGAAATGATGCCTCAATTAACAGCTTGAACCTCTTTGAAATTAAAGACTTGGCAAAAAATTCTTGCTCTCTTCCTTTACCGCCATACTGCGGTGGTCATCATTCTGTTCTGGCGGTACCACGGTGAATGGTTTGGCGGTTACCGCCATACTGCGCGCAATTATCTTCTCACCATGGTGGCCATGGTATCGGGCTTCCCCTCTACCTGGCGGTTACCGCCATACCGTGGCTAGCTAAAGGGCTGACCATGGTGGCCACGGTAAAGCCACTTACGGCTGACCTGGTGGTTCCTGCCATACTATGGCCAGCCAAAGGGTTGATTGTGGTGGCCGTAGTAAAGCCGCCTACAGCTGGCCTGGCGGTTACCACCATACCGCGGCCAGCCAAAGGGCTAATCGCGGTAAGACCGCTTGCAATCTGCCTAGCCGGTTACCGCTGTACTGCAGTGTGCCTCGTGGTCGGCTGCGATAGTGCAGTAACCTTGAGCGACAGAGCTCAGGTGGACTCGGACCACCCACTGCCATACCGCAGGGTGAACTTGGGAGGGCCACGGTAGCGCGGTAAGAGCTCGGATGAGCTCGGTAGGCTTACCGCCATACCACAGGGTGAGCTTGAGAGGGCCGCGGTAGTGCGGTAAGAGCTCAGGTGAGCTCAGTATGCTTACCACCATACCGTGAGCTGGTCAAGTGGGTGTTGCGGTAAGGGTTGTGGGGAGCTCAGCAACTGGGTTGACCGAGTTGGACTCGAAATTAGAGAGCGACATCGAATACCAGGAGGACACATGGCTCAATGTCAATTGATTATTGGCTAAAGGCCAATGTAGTAAATGCAGCAGGTGCAGGTCAACCCAGGGTGGCGAAATTGAATCCGTTTTGGGTAAAGGCTTTAATGCTTGGGTGGCTTGATGTAGGAAGATCGACATGGGCAGATCATTGGTGCGATTTGATCAGAGATGATTGTACTCTGTGATCAACGGTTGTCTGACAGAATTGAATGAAATGTATGACTTATGTAATTCGAGTATGTAATTGCATAAAGTGTGAGTTCGAACTGTATGTTATGAGTGAGAACATTGTAATAGTGAGAATTTGATTGTGTTGCTGTGAGCTGAATAGTGAAGTCTGTGATTTGTATGTAACTGTTTTTGTTACTGTAATATAAAATAGTCTTGACTTTGTGTGGTGGGTTTTTTACCTAAAAAGGTTTTCCCACGTATATCTTGTGTCAACTGTGGATGCTCATCTTTGTGTAATATTTATTTTACTTCCATGTATTCATCTTAAAAAGTTTTAGAAGCTATTGAAACCTGTATTTTCTCTTCTCCTCTGTTGTATTAGTGTTAAGGGAATGTATTCTGCACTGTTGGTTCTGTAGATCCATGCATGTTTTTCCCTTCAAGTGGTATCAAAGCTTGGCTAGTTGTGTTATCCTTGTAGGAAAGATTAGTTTTTTGTGCTAATAATGTTTCAGGGGGAGTCTTGCATTGTTAAAAATTGTCTCTGTTTGAGATGGCAAGTACATCTGGTAGAGTAGATATTGAAAAATTCAATGGCAGTAACTTTGAGCTATGGAAACTCAAGATAGAAGACTTGCTTGTGGATAAAGACCTCTGGATTGCAGTGTCTGGAATGAAGCCACAAAGTACAATGCAAGAAGCTTGGGATCTTGCTGATAGAAAGGCAAGAGGTTTGATAAGACCGAGTCTAGCCAATTTATGGCAAATCTAGGAAGATCACATTGGGATGCTATGAATAGAGTTTTTAGGTATTTGAAGGGGACTTTAGATTATGCCTTGTGTTACCATGGTAGTATGGTTGCATCACAGAAATCTCTCAGCATCCAAGGTTATGTTGATTTAGATTAGGCAGGGGACATAAACAACAGGCGATTCACTAGTGGATACACTTTCATGCTTAATGGTGGAGCTATCAGTTGGATGAGAAAGCGACAAGCTATAGTTGCTTTATCCATGATAGATGCAGAGCACATGGCTGCAACTCATGCCTGTAAGGAAGTTGTTTGGATGAGGCGTCTATGTTCAGACATTGGATTTGATGATGGGCAGATTACAATCTGCTGTGATAGTCAGAGTGCCATTTGTTTGGCAAAGAATTCGACCTTTCATGCCAGGACCAAACACATTGATGTGCAGTATCACTTTGTGAGGGACATGGTTGAAGATGGCAGGGTCAGTCTGGAAAAGGTGGACACCTTGAAGAATGTTGCAGACGCTTTGACAAAGCCTGTGAGTACAAACAAGTTCAGATGGTGCACAGAATTGATGGGCCTTGGGGCCTATGACAGACATTGATTTTTCTTGGTATGGAGGAAGCTGGTAATCTTCGTCAAGTGGGAGCTTGTTGAGAAACAATGCCTCAATTACCAGCTTGAACCTCTTTGAAATTAAAGACTTGGCAAAAAATTCCTATTCTTTCCCTTTACCGCCATACCGTGGCGGTCATCTTTCTGTTCTGGAGGTACCGCGGTGAAGGGTTTGGCAGTTACCGCCAGATCATGCATAGTTATCTTCTCACTGCGGTATCAGGCTTCCCCTCTACTTGGCGGTTACCACCATACCACGGCCAGCCAAAGGGTTGACCGCGGTGGCCGTAGTAAAGCCGCCTGCGGTTGGCTTGGCAGTTACCGCCATACCGCGGCCAGCCAAAGGGTTGACCGCGGTGGCTGTGGTAAAGCCGCCTGCGGCTGGCTTGGTGGTTACTGCCATACCGCAGCCAGCCAAAGGGCTGATTGTGGTGGCCATGGTAAAGCCGCCTGTGGCTGGCCTGGTGGTTACCGCCATACCATGGCCAGCCAAAGGGCTGATCGCGGTGGCCGCAGTAAGACCGCCTGCAGTTTGCCTGGCCGATTACCGATGTACCGCGGTAAGACCGCTTGCGGTTTGCCTGGCTGATTATCGTTGTACCGCGATGTGCCTTGGGGCCGGCTGCGGTAGCGTGGTAACCTTGAGCGATAGAGCTCGAGTGGACTCGGACCGCCCATCGCCATACTGTAGGGTGAACTCGCGAGGGTCGCAGTAGCATGGTAAGAGCTCGGACGAGCTCGGTAGGCTTGCCGCCATACCGCAAGGTGAGCTTGAGAGGGTCGTGGTAGTGTGGTAAGAGCTTAGGCGAGCTCGGTTGCTTACTACCATACCGTAGGCTAGTTAAGTGGGTGTTGCGGTAGCGCGGTAAGGGTTGTGGGGAGCTCATTGAGCTCAGCAATTGGGTTGACCGAGTTGGACTCGAAATCAGAGAGCGACAACGAATACTAGGAGGACATGTGGCTCAGTGTCAGTCGATTATTGGCTAGAGGCCAATGTAGTAAATGCAGCAGGTGCAGGTCAACCCAGGGTGGCGAAATTGAATCCATTTTGCGTAAAGGATTTAATGCCTGGGTGGCTTGATGCAGGAAGATCGACATGGGTAGATCATTGGTGCAATTTGATCAGAGATGATTGTACTATGTGATCGACGATTTTTTGACATAATCAAATGAAATGTATGACTTATGTAAGTCGAGTATGTGATTGCATAAAGTGTGAGTTCGAACTATATGTTATGAGTGAGAACATTGTAACAGTGAGAATTCGATTGTGCTGCTGTGAGCTGAACAGAGAAGTCTATGATTTGTATGTAATTGTTTTTGTTACTGTAATACAAAATAGTCTTGACTTTGTGTGGTGGGTTTTTTACCTAAAAAGGTTTTCCCATGTATATCTTGTGTCAACTGTGGATGCTCATCTTTGTGTAATATTTATTTTACTTGCATGTATTCATCTTAAGAAGTTTTAGAAGCTATTGAAACCTATATTTTCTCTTCTCCTCTGTTGTATTAGTGTTAAGGGAATGTATTCCACACTGTTGGGTTTGTAGATCCATGCGTGTTTTTCCCTTCAATGAGATCCTTAATTATCACATCCATGATCACCTGACATAACACAATTTTCTAGTTTGTGGTCTGTGAGGGATTTTAATGTGCATGAACTTTGTGTGTATCGACTACATTTAGAATTCATCTATGTTTGTGCTTTCGAGGGATGATGCTTGGTAATTGAGACAACCTTACATACTAAGGTCTCCTTACCTTGCTGACTCAAATCTTCAATTTTACATATTATGTACTAACATTATTGTTATATGCTATATGCTTCATGATTTCTCCATGTTTTCTACATGTGCATGTTGTGTTTACTTCATGTGTGTACCATGTTTGCTTCGTGTATTTTGCATGTATACCTTATGTATACCATGTGTTTTCTTCATCTATTTTGCACATGTTTTCTTTGTGTGTTCCATGTATTTGCCTCATGTGTTCCACATGTTTTCTTTGTGTATTCCATATATATTTTCTACATGTATTCCTTGTCTACTTCATGTATTCCTAATTTGCATCATGTTTGTCTTATGTATGCTCTTGTTTGTAACCATTGATTGCTCATTGTATGCCTTATGAATGATCAAATTTTGCCTTGTCTTATGTACGATATATCTGTTTTATGTTTATCTTGACATTATGGATTGGTGGGATCTTATGTTGGTGGCTAGCACATCTCTCAACTTGGTGTCATTCTATCTCTTCAATGTTTTGATAAAGAAACCTATCTTCCCCATTCCTTTAGTGTGAGTATGAGCATAAGTTCTTGTGCCTAATTATGTTTTTTATTACACTTTTAATTAGGGTAAACCCACAAAAGTGGTTTACAATTTGAGTGAGGAAGGAAAAGTTGCAAAAAACAACCCCATGCAAAAAGAAATTGGTTTTGGGGGTTCGAACGAACTTATTAGTTTGAGCGAACCCATTTAATGATGGGGCCCACCATTCCCAGAAAAAAACCAAAATAAAAGGCTTGTGGAAAGGGGGTTCGCTCCAACCCTGGTTCGAGCAAACCCCCTTGGTTCGCTTGAACCCCCCTTTTCCCTCCTCCCCCTCAGGCACCAAAAAAGTCCAGAATTTTGCACTTTGAAGCTCGAGTTGAGGATAAAATTGGAGGAGAATTCACAGACCCAATTGGATGATGGTAGTCCTTGGAACGAGCTATCCAATGAATATAATTTGAATATGTTTTGGTTTTATTATGTATTTGTTTTTTTTAGTTTTATTAAACATAGGTTTTTCCCTGAAAATCAAGCTCTTTGTTCTGCATGTGTGGAAAAATAGCAGATTATAAAAAAAAATTGAAAAATATGAGTGCACCAAATATTGAAGTTCTTGATCCAACAAAAATAAAATAAAATCGATACATACAAAAAAAGTTACGTTGTATACGGTCTGCCTATGTCTAAATTGTAATTGGTTTGAATTTGAAACTTGATTAAGGAAAAAATATTCAATAAAACATTATGAGACCAATTGGAAGCACTAGATATCGTAGTTACAAATCTCAATTCAAAAAAATTAGAATTTTATCCTTCATGGAAAGAAATTGTGTTGTATACGGTGAGCGTCACTCTTTAAAAATGTTGTTTACTAAAAAAAAACTAGTTTTCGAAGGAGATGGAAAAAGAAGTGCAATCTGATTCCAAAATTTTTGAAAAAAATATATTTAGAATCTACAGACAAAATGTCACAAATCACTAGTTTGCATCATCTTCAAATTCCTCGCGATTTAGCCGCTATAGGTGCCCAAAATTAAAGATTTAGTTAGAATAAAATATTTCAGTGTCCAGTTTGGCCAAAAATTGTAAACTAGTATTGTGGGATCACCCATTAACATTTTTATAAATTATATTAAATTTTGGAAATTAAAATAAATATTTATTTGACAAATATCCAAAAATCAAAATAGGGTTGGACTAGGAAATTCCAACACCCTTATCCCCCTAATCAGGCCCTAAATTTAATATTCTATTGGTATTAATATATTCATAATTCCAAATCCTTTTTCAACTTATCATAACAATTTATACAAAATATGTTGAAACTCATATAAATATATGTTTTCTCTCATTTGAATATCTACACTCTTTTATGAACTATGAGTAATTATTGTGTTATGCATGCAATCTCTTCTCTACATGCTAGCAGCTACACCAATCTATTGTGTTATGTGAACTAAACTCTTGCGGGTCTTCAAGGCAATTCATGTTTTATTTATCAACTCTTTTGGTATTAATGGTGTGACATCACTTCAAAGGATTTTCATGCCTAAGGTAACATTATCAATTGTCATTTATTTATTACAATTATTTGTTGTTTACTTTGCTTCTATCCAACCTAGGGCAGATGATTTATACCATCATCAGTTTTTGTTTTGGAGGTGGAAACACCAAAACTGGGGTTTGACTGAGGCAAAATCCACTACAACATAACCTTTTCCCTCCTTTTTATGTGTGTAGGTCAAATCCGAAACTATCATCAAGAATAGGTTACAAGAGAGAAGAGAGTAGATTGTACCAGAATGATCTCGCATCTAAAGACCTCAAAACACCCATAATAGGGAACCCTAACACCCCTATCCATACAATTTAGATTCAAATTTCATATATAGGTGCCTCTTTGTCTACCTCTTCCAAATCTATGTCTATTTCTATAATGTTTTTATTTTGATCTATGCGATAAATTATATTTTTAGATCTAGGATTTATGTCAATTAGGCTAATTAAATCACACATCAAATTTTCCCTCTTTGTAATGAAGCAACCAAACCCTAGTAGACTGGATCTCCTTTGAGATAGTT
>VCHN02002250.1:0-17966 GCA_007115665.2 Sequoiadendron giganteum
ATCATCCCTAGTAAAAACAAGATCATCGACATACAAAAAATAAGTCAAAATATTACCATTTTCTGCCTTGATGTAAAGATTGGGCTCACCATCGCTTTTGCTAAAGACATTGCTCATCAAATATGAGTCAATCCTATTGTACCATGCTTCTGGAGCTTGCTTCAGCCCATAAAGAGCCTTCTTTAGCCTATACACCTTGTGTTCTTCACCTGGAACTTCATATCCAAAAGGCTGCTCCACATAAACTTTCTCTTTCAACACTCCATTTAAGAAGGCAGACTTCACGTCCATTTGAAATACCTTCCATTTGTGTTGGGTTGCAATTGCTATGACTTATCACATAGTTTCAAAATTTGTAATAGGGGCATATGTCTCATCATAATCTCTCCCAAAATTTTGTTTGTATCCCTTGACAACTAATCATGTCTTGTGCCTCTCTATCCTTCCTTCGACACTGCACTTGGTCTTGTAGACCCATTTCACTCCAATAACTTTATTTTTGGGAGGCAAATCAGTTAACTCCCATGTGTTTTTCCTTTCTATTGCATCTATCTCCTCATCCATGACCTCACACCATTTATCCTCTTTCACAGCTTCTTCAAAATAAATCGGATCACTATGAGAAAATAATGAAAAATTCATGTTCTCATCAAATTCTTCATCATACCTTTCATATTGGTAGATCTCCCTTAGACTCTTGGTCTTTCTTCGCATTAGGGAGGTGAGAGTAGGATCTGAACTCTCATGGTTGTTGTTGTTCTACTAAACAGGCTAGGTTCGGAGTGATTGGGAGTGATCAGGAGTGGTTTCTGCAACCCATTATCTATCTACATGTGGTTGCTTGCCTTTTGTCTATTTGGATTAGGAATGATTATTATCGATCGAGAGAAATTTCTAAAATTTTCAAGAGCTCGTACAAAGCTATGAGGAGAAACTATTGGCTCCACTAAATAATCATTACATACTTCTTGTTCCTTTTCTTCAACATCGGGAATGTTCAGGAGTGATTTGGAGCAATTGGGAGTGACTTTTCCATCCCATGAATGATCTTCTAGAAACTCCACATCTCTGCTGATAACAATTTTCTTGCTAACTTGGTTATACAACCTATAGGCTTTTGATTTTGAACAGTAAACCATGAAGATGCACTTCTCTCCCTTGTCATCCAATTTTTGCCTCTTTTCCTTAGGCACTTGTGCATAAGCCACCAAACTGAACACTCTTAAGTGTTCAACCATCCATCTATGTTTTTTCCATGCCTCTTGAGGTATCTTGTCACAAACCATCTTTTTTGGATTTCTATTAATCAAATAAATAGTTATTGCTACAGCCTCTCTCCAATATTCAGTTGGGAGTCCCTTTGCTTTCATCATGCTCCTTGCCATCTCCACGATGGTCTTATTCTTCCTTTCAGCCACTCAATTTTTCTGTGGAGTATAACTAGTTGTAAGCTTCTTCTTGATGCCATTTTTCCTACAAAAATTCACAAATTGATTGGAGGTATACTCTCTTCCTCTATTAGACCTTAAGAACTTAATGAATTTTCCACTCTCCTTTTCAGCCTCGGCCTTAAATTATAAAAACTTATCAAATGCATCAAACTTATTCTACAAGAAATAAACACATGTCCTACAGCTGAAATCATCAATAAAGGTCATAAAATATCTATTGTTACCAATTGATGTGATTTTCATAGGGCCTACCAAATTTGTGTGCACCAATTCCAATGGTGCTCTTTCCCTTATAGAATTGCCCAATTAAAAGGGCTGCCTATGCTGCTTGCCCAAAATGCAAGGCTCACATCTAACATTAGGCTCTACTATACTTGGCAAACCATCAATCATTTTTCTCTTGGACAAAAGACTTAAAACCAACATAGTCTAAATATCCATACTTGAGATGCCATAGCTCAGAGGGGTCTTCAATGGTGCTCTTGAGGGCTGCATGTTGTACTGCTATACATTTTCCATCCATGAGAGGTGCAACAATGGACTGAGATGAGAATCACATCTCAATCTTCATAGGAAACATCTGATTCTCATTCCAACTACTGCAAACACCTTAATCCCCTCATTCTTATCATAAGTGACGCATTGGCCTTTCTCCATCAAAAAATTGTATCCATTTTGGATCAGTTGTCCAACACTCAAGAGGTTATGCTTTAACCCTGGTGCAAAGAACACATTTTGAACCTCCTTCTCACCTTGCTTGGGGTGGATCATGATAGATCCTTTTCCCTCCATAGGAACTACTCCATTGTTCCCAATTCTAATTTATGATTTCAATTTTTTACCAATGAAAGAAAAAATACTTTCATTATCACTCATGTGGTTGTTGAAACCGCTGTCCAAATACCAAACTTCGGGGTTGCCTTCTTCTCCAACATTGCACATGATGAAGTTTGTGGACTGATTTCCTTCAGCTGCATTTGAATCAGCCACATTAGCATTTTGTTTTTTTTTTATTACCGTGCTTTTTCCAGCACTCACTCACAAAATGTCCAAACTTATGACAGTAATAGCACTCCATGTTTCTCTTGTCACTTCTCCCATTCAAATTGTTGTTCTTCATGCCTCTTCGGGAGTTGTTTTGAGAGTTTCTCACTCCTTCTTGGCTGCTTGCTCATTCTGAGCTTTCACCTCTAGCATTTCCTTGATCGGATCTACTTCTACCTCTTTGGGAGCCATTTCTACCTTTCCCCCTACCTCTTGCATTTGATTGTACTTTGAGAGCTTGCTATTGGGAAGAAGTAGCAGACCTTTTTAGGCACTACTCATGGGTATGGAGAGAACCCATTAATTCATCCACTATCAAAGTAGAAAGGTCCTGCACCACTTCAATAGCAATGATGAGTGGATCATACCTTGTGGGTAGACATCTAAGGATTTTTTCACCAATTTTTTTCTCCTCTATCACATCTCCATTTTTTCTCAAATGGTTTAACAAACCCAACAACCTTGTTTGAAAGTCTACAATAGACTCACTTTCCTTCATTTCAATAAGTTCAAACTCTCTTCAAATTAACTAGAGCTTCAGACCTTTGACTTTATCAATCCCTTTGTAACTAGCCTGAAGGATTTTCCAAGCTTCTTTTGCATACTCAACAACTGCTATTTTGGGAAAAATGGCCTCCCTCAAGATTTCTTCAATCAAACTCAAATCTTTTGCATCCTTCTTTCTCTTCTCCTCCAATTGGATCTTCTGGTTATTTGTGAAAGCTACAAATGCAACTGGGTCAGTGATAGCCACAAACCCATTTATGAGAAAATCCCAAAAATAATTTACAACCATAATGGTCTTCATCTTCGTGGCCCAAAAATCATAGTTTTGTTCATTAAAGGATGGTGGCTACTGCCAACTCTTTGCTTCATCTCCAACCATGTCTCCTATAGAAAAAATTAAATACCCAATGCCCAAACTCACAAGGAAATGGGGCCTATGGCTCTGATACCATGCTAGGATTTTATAAATCCAAAACAAAACAAAAAATAGTGTTGTTGCTTTGATTTCCAGCAAAACTAGGAATACCCAAATGCGGAATAATAAACTAAAACTCAATGGAGACAAATTGAAAATGGGCATGCAATATTTTCCTTCTTCTATTTGAAATGATGACTAGAAATGAACTATACATGAAACATAAAAATTCAAACAAACTAAAAACTACCTATTAAAATTTTTTGGGAGCTATCAACTGCTCAACTAGTTCATAAACAATCAAGAGCTATTTAGAGCTCAATGTCAAAAACTCGACTGGAAGTATCTGTTGTTCCTGGAAAACATAGAGCAATTGGGAGCAATCTTGCTCACTGCAAGCACTCTGCTATATGTTTTAAGAACATTCCCTATTGGTGCTACAACTTTTCTTCTTGCGGGAAATCACTTGCTTCTACAAAAAATTAAATTTTTCCAAATTCTCCAACTGATTGAATAATCTGCCTTCATTCCTTTTGTCTAAAAAAACATTCCCTCTCAAAATTCGAAATTACCTACCAGCATTAATTGGGAATTCAAAAATTTCTACCTCATTCAATTTAGAGTAGTCACGAGCTGCAGGGATGAAGATCTCAAAACTAGAAAAGAGAAAACAACTCCTAACAAGTAGGTGAAGCAACTATAGGAGGCTCAGGGGAAAACAATAAATTCCAACAAGTGCAAGCCTATTTCTCATATTTTTTCATTTAGCATCACCATTATTCACCACAAGAACATTCTCCCCATTTAAAATTATGGAAATGGTCCACATCTTTGGAGGCATTGTGTCAATCAATTCATTTTCCTTGTGCATGCTTCCACTTTTTGCATACAAGTCTTTGAGGGCACTTTCAACCATAACATCTGCTGAGAATCCCCTATCTTTAATTCTTTGATGGATGTCCATACCATGTTCTAAGACTCACATTTTGACATCAACAAAGAGGATGTTGGATAAGATTTTGGAATTCGGATTTTTACCTGCCAATTGCTTTTGCTCAAAGGACTCTAAAGTCTTCTTGAATACTCTTTTCCTACATCCCTGAAACCATTTTAGTCCATGGGAAGATACTTCTTTTGGTTTTATGTCCAACAATTCACTTGTCCTGTCTACGCCTTCCACAATTTGCAAACATTCCTATTAGGGTGTTAGGAATTATCATTTGGCAAACATCTGAATTCCATGTGGTTGAAATATACAATAAAAAATATTATAATCTACAATTAGGTACAACAATAGTATTAGAGATTCATGATCATACTAAAAAGGTATATATTCTTGCATGTTGATTTCCCTAATGGTTAGTTTATCTTTAGCATTATTTTATTTTCATTAAAGCGTATTAAGTGATTGCAATTTCATGTGGTAAGTCTAAATCGTAATAGAATTTTTAACAATTTTATCTCGAATTCTTCATTACCCCATATGAAATTTCACATTATATTCAGGTATTAAACTTCTTGTTAATATATATTTTTCTTTTTACTTTGAATTGTTTATGATTACAAACCATTGATGCATTAGTTCATAATAAATCCATAAAAGCTAAAACTATCAAGTAGGTTTCTTGTGCCAACTTTGTAGCTTCATCGTAAGCTTTGCAAATCAATTCATGAAGTCCAAGTGAAAATTTATGACCAACATTCTTATATCTTCTCTCTTGTAATTATCTCTCTCGTTTTAATAGCCCATGTCATGGGAATAGCCCCAAGGATAAGGTCAATGCTAGTTTGTGTTGTCTTTAAGAGATGCTTGTCTCATTATGCTGAGTACAACATAGTTTTATAAAATGTAGGAAGCTTATATTAGAGTTCTTATAGAGATTCCTTAACTATTTGAATATGGAAGTAAGAGTATTGTGTATGATCACACATATGTACATGGGTATGTAAATAAAAATGTGAATATATTAAGGTCTTGAAGTAGGATATCAAGGTTATGATCATGGGTTAATGATAAATTTGATAATATTACTCTTTGTGTTGGTATAAATATTTAATATTAACTGTTAGGGTATGCTCATGCACTTACATTAAAACATTCTTGAAATAATGGAAGTTTCTGGATTGAAGATATCTATGAAGTTGTATTTATGTTTTACTTTTGAAACTTCAATTGCATCAAAGAAAGGAATTCATATTCTAAGTTTCTTATAAATGTCTAATCATACTTTATTTTATTGAAGATTAGGAACATTATCGTGTTTATCTCCCTTGCATTATGTTATAACGTATTTGAAAGAAGAAATAGGAACTCTCAATCTCTTTGTAAATATCTTATAATTATAAGAATGTATACTCATATATTTAATTATAAAAACATACGTATATATATATGAGCTATACCTTCTTAATTTAATACTTGCATATTTTTATATTGAAATGACGTGTGTTTTTGAAAAGATTGATTAATGACTATTCTAACTCCACATGCATATAGAAAAATTATCATGATAGCTACTTTTACTTGCAAAGAATGTACCTCATTTCTTATAAGAATTTATGGACCAATTAACATTAAATATAAATTTATATGTTTTCTTCATGATTGATTATGTGTATGCTCAAGCATCAATGCATGATGGTATTTCTATTATCTTCCTTGTGTTTGAAAATCCTGCTACGATTAGGTATAGATATACATCTTGTTTCACAAATTCCATTACTCCAGTCAAATTTGCATTGCTAGTTTTGTAGACATGCAAAATTGACATCATACATCTCGCTCTAACATCGTGCATTGAATTCTCCTATTAATCAATTAAGACAATTTATTGATTAATTTCCTAAGGTTCATTAAATAAATTAGTTTATTTAATTAAATCCTTAAAGTTCTTCTCATTTGATTTATCAAATGTCAAATCCCTAAAATCCCCTAAGTTAATTAATCTAAATTAATTAACTTCTAATCATGATTATCATTCTCCAGCTTTTGACTCAACTAGAGTCAAAATCCAAACTCCTAACTAACCCACCCACTTGCACAAATAAATCAATTTATTGATTTATAATTCCTCTAATTACATTCAAAAGGGCATCAAAGTGGAATATTCTTCCAATTTGAATCTTCCCCCCAAAAGGGACTTGTCCCTTCCAACAAGGTTTTAAATGCTATTTGCACAAGTCAACATAGCATTTGTTGCACCTTTCATCCCCCCAAAACATGTCAAGTCATGCAAAATTCAAATTCAAATTGGCACATTGGCCAAGACTTGCACATTCCTCACCCTCTCACAACTTGACAAGTGGCACCTTGTCATTGGCTTGTGAATTATCCCACATTCATCTAAAATCACTCAATCTCCTACTCTTGAATCTATAAAATGCAAAGCATTTCAACACAACACACAACACACAACACATTCTCACTTGCAAGGTTACTCTCTTCATAAGAGAACTAATCTTGTTCCTCATCACACCATTTGCTTAACAACTCATTTTCTGATTTGCAAGGTTACTCTCTTCATTTGAGAGGATATCTTGCTCTTCATCACTATTATTTTGGCAGTTTTGCTTATCATGGATTGGGAAAGGGCAACTTCTTACACAACTAGGTTGCACCAATCCACCATAGGATAGATATTACTTCATGTCTTCTTTGCATGTTTAGATTAGTTTTGATCATTTACTTGGAAGAATGATTATCCTATGAAGATGTTGGAATCATGCTAACCATGATGCAGATTTTGACATCCACAGAATGGCGCTAGAAGGAGGGCCTTTGTTTGCTCTATTACCAATCCTATAGATTTCAAACTTTGTTTGCTTTGTTGCTATTCACTTTTCAAATGCAGGTCACAGTTTGGTAATCATGATTGTGGTAGAAAATAATGATGCCTTAAGTTATTTGAGAACCTTTATTTTTTTTTGGAAAGCATTGTAATCAGTCATTACACTTTGCTTACAAGTGGAGTTGTTAACACTGTCCAGTTTCTACTAAAGTTTTTTTTTTCAGTTTTTTCAAAACTGTTTTGAACCATAATCCTCATTGGGTATTACTACATCTTGAAAAGAAAAAGGTTAGCTTGTAAACCATTATCCAGAAAAGTCCAACTCCGAATCAGTAAACATTTGATTGATTCATCACAACTTTAACATCGACATTTGTATTTCTTAGGTATCCACACAGAGGCCTCTAGGGATATGCTACACACTTTAAAATGGCACACATTGACCAAACATAAGGATTGTATGATGATGAGTTGCCAAGATCATATCTAGTACCTCAAATCTCACTGCAGTGTGTGTTCATTATTCTGGGTTTTAGTCTCTTTCTCCTTACTGTAATCTATGCATTTCTCATACAAATAATAATCTAATGTTGATTTTGTTGCACTCGCTCCAGCAAAGAAATTACATCTTTAAATATTGAGCGCACAGGCTTAGTCTGAGACAACGGCTCTGAAGTTGTCCTCAGATTTTGAACTACCCCTGAAAAATTGCTTTCTTGTATTCTATATAACTAATTGCAGAATGGAAAGTGGGTTTTCTAAATTTGCTGCAAGGAACTTAACGTGAAGAAAAGAAGGGCTATAAACTCCTGCAGGAAATTGGCTCATCTTGAAGGCGCTCTCAAGACATAGTCCTCACACCTTGTCTCGTGTTTGATGAGGGCTGAATCTTTTAGCAAGAATGGCTTTAACTAAAGCCACCAAGGCACTTGGAGGTCAAGCGTTGTGTAGCCCATACAAAGGAAAACTGAGCAAATACCATGAGAGGCATATCATTCACGCAAACAAAGGCTATGGAGATTTTCCAGTCTTGTACGCCTGCTAAAAATCTTTTTCTTCTTGCTTACGCTTTTCTTTGTGCTGGACCTGCAATCAATATGTTTTCATAAATGTCACTTCTTCAAGACTCGAAGCTGCCAAAAGTTGTTGCATTTAGCTTTATGCCTACTAATAACCTTTGCTTAAAGTTTTCTGAGAGCCTTTCAGCAAATCCATTACCTACATACTTCGCAATCATTGTGTTCTTTTTTATCACACGTGAATCCCTGTGTCGAAAGATATTAAGAGGGGCAGGTGAAGGATAGAGCTGTTACCCCTACCAACTGCATTTTCCTTAGAGATTTCTGGCTCTTTGAACATACCTAATCCTGCCAGGTAAAACGCGTTTTTGAGTAGTGTGCATGCCTTTCTTTAAGGTGTCATGTCAAACAGTAATGTGCCTTGTTGAGGTGTCATGCCAAAATAGTAAAGGACATATCAAAAATTCAAGCCTTCCCCATGGGTCATCCACAAATTCAAAGGGAGTTAATGGTGAACTTATAAGTGGCCGATTGGCTTGACTCTTAGCCTTATTCCGATCTGACAAGGAGGCTAGAAACAACTGTGGTAGCGGTCACATCCAGCAATGTTATATGGTTATGTCTGTTTTGTTTTTTCTCTATCGCTAAGTATGCTTATATACTAGTTGGAGGGGTCACGACCAACATAAATGTGTTCCCTCTGTGGAGGGGAAAGAAGACATTAATATTGGTATAATTTTGTGGCTGGTGAAATCTGTGACCATATATTCGGTGTAAGGTTCACAGTATGAGTCTAATCAGCATTAGTAAGTTGCACCATTTTCTCCAAGAAAAGGATAGCGTGTGAGATATGAGGTGTGCTCTCAGACCCCCTACCATCATGTCCCTTCAAGATCATGCCCCAAATTCAATATTCAAACCTCAGGAATCATTTAATTCACCTTGGGATATGACGCCATCAAGATCATTTTTTACTAAAACAAAGCGGTGAATCTACTTTTCCACTCTTAGCATGCTTAGCATTGTACCTCTGTGCTTCAGAGTTGCCAACTGTTGTTCTTCCTCAAAATCCATGCTTAATGTAGTTATCCCTTTGGGAACATTGCATGTCTCAAACCATAGTTCTAGATCATGATTCCACTATGTTGGGCATGGATATTGCGTCCTCATAGCACCACATTTTAATTGCATGCACAGTCAGTCTATAGGCTGCATGGAGGTGTAAAAGCCCTCGAGTTTATTCTTCTGTCTACTGGCTGTCAAGTGTATGTTGAGCCAATGTGCTGTCCAAGACTACGTCTTCTCAAGACCACAAAACCCGAGAGGTTAGCATACCAAAGTCGGTCAATGAAGCTCAAGTGCCAGCAATAGTGATCTCTACAATATCATCTCTTGCGAAAGTAGATCTGATCTAACAAAGCGTACATGTTTATTTTTAAAATCAATCTATGACATTTTAGATTTGTATCCGTAGTTTAATCAACATGGGCAATTAGAGATGTCTATCATTTATTATCATTTACTATCACTCATGATGTTGTTGACCTCCATCAGAAGAAAGAACAATGTTGTCAATTAATTACTTATGTTAAAGATTAATGGTCCTTTGGACAATAGCTTGGAAGATCCATTTGAGGCATTTGTCATTTATTGTCAACATCGGCTTATGTTTGATTACACTGGATTTGGTCTAGATATTTTGGATTAACATCATTTCTTTCTTTTTTTATAGGGCCACTATACAAGATTCAAATTTGATGTAGCTTGGTAAAGCAGGGTGGAATCTCTTGGTTAAATTTGATTGGTTCTTCAGGCTTATATATATAATCTTGTGTATCAATTTTTTTTCATGCCAAAAGAATGAATTGATGTTATCATATTTAATCTTACTATCTAATTTTATCTTTGATCATATGTTTTTTTTTGGGGTTTACTAAAATCTGATTTCTAGTGTCTTAACAATTGTTTATTTTTGTTATTTTCACAGGGGAGCTACTTTGCGTGAAGAGAAATAAATCACAAACAAATTTGAGCTGGAAAGTGGACATTGAACTTGAAAACTATACAAAAGCATTTTTAAATGCTTGATGTAATAGCTTGAAACGTCCATTTGCTGCTTTTATTTTCTATTTCAAACCAACTAGAATAGTTTGGAATTAAAATTAATCAGTGATTGATTTTTTCTTTTTTCTTTTTCAAAGTTGGTTAAAATTGAACCTTAGACACTTACTAGATTTCAATTTGGGTTAAAAATTGGACAAGGAAAACTTCACATTTCAATTGGTGCTTTTAAAACGAACTCATAATTGCTTTGAGGAATTTAAAATTGAGCATGTGTACTTTGTGTTTTGTAAACTTTTTTGCAAAGTAGTGTCATTTAAAAAGGCGTATGCGCTTCTCTCGCGCTTCACGGTGATCTTGAGAATCAAAAGACTTTTTGGTGACCCTAAGTTGCATAAAAGATTACCTCCACACTTCAATTTGGGAATTTTAAAAATTGAACAAAACATGCGAGTGTGAGCACGATATATTGCGGAGGTTCTCCCCTTTGTTTTTCAATGAAGGTTGTGTGAACGACGGGATATGTTAGCTCGCTATTGTTTATCTTAGAGGGCCTGCCTTGTGCGAAAAAGTAATCACCCAAGGGAACAACCCAACCGGGAACACGCTAAAGCCAAGCGACTTCCACCCGGGATATAAGTGTGGATATTGGAACAAAGGCCAATATCACGAGGATTATTCCGACGAGATGGATAGCAATGGACTCTTGCCGATGTTGGATAATCCCCCACGAACGGAATGCCTGAATTAGAACCCCTTGTTTAGAAATTGGCCAAAACCTTATCTATCTTGTTGGTGCAAAAGGTCATGTCCTTTGAAGCCGCCCCACATAACATGCGGTCTTGTTGTGGAAATGGAAAGTATGCCATGGGAGATTCATGGGTACTAATGCTTGGCTGACCCGAATAAGTGAGTGCCGTGGAGGGGAGCCAGTGTGGTCAAGCATTTAGCCATTCGCACAAGATATGCGCAGCTAGATTTATCCAAGTGGGAACCCAACAAGATATTGCCTCATCATCCTAGGGTTGTAAAAAGTGCTTGGAATCAAAAACACTTTGCTTGGATTCAAAACATTGAAAAACGAACATTCACATGAGCCTCAAATTTCAAACACCTTGGAAGAAACAAATATCCTTGACGAATTTGAGTACTCTTGCTTTCCCTAGGGATCATATCCTTAGAGGTTTCTAAGTGCTCGAATTCTATCGTCATTTGTTTCCAATAAGGATAAACATAAGGAACTTTTGCCCTATTTTCCTCGATTTCCGCATAAAGGACCTTGTGGAATGAGAAAGAGAATGGGACATTAGACATATAGTTTGAAAACCTAAGCAAGCAAGTGTCTTGGATAAAAAGAACCTCATTTAACCAAGATAAAAGACAAATTTGATTACACATGTGTTTTCTAACATGATCAAAATCCCAAAACCGAAGTTCAAAAAGCTTAGTGTGAAAGCTAGTGAGGAGCGTCTTGAGATCCTGAATTGTTTGAAAGGTTTACTTTCCTCTCATAGGAAATATAGCGTGTCCTTCAACACCGAGGTCTTGTAAGCAGAAGTATCATCTAGGTCAAGTCTAGGATCAAATTCAATCACTTTCATCCATCTTTCAACCATCAAAATCAGTCAAATTTCCATCTCACCAACAGCTCTTGGAATCTTTGTCATCTATTATGCAAAACTCTTAGGTGAAATCAAATCACTTTATTTGACTTAACACAGCTAGTCAAACCATCATCCTATACACGAGTTCTCTCTTGGATAATACAACTTCCTAGGGTTTACGAGTTCATCTTGTTTGGCTTAACACACTTAGCCAAATTATCAAATCATCACCTCATTTGACTTGACACACTTAGTCAAACTACCATCTTGTAGGAGTTCACTCTTGGATAACACAACTTCCTAGAGTTTTATGATTACATTCATCACATTTTGTTTGACTTAACACATCTAGTCAAACTATCAATCCAACCACGATCAATCAAGTCCTAAAAGTTTAGCATTTTCTTCAAAGTTTCTTTAAGAGTTCCATTCATCCATATCACTCATCTTTCATTTATCTCATCATCGCTTTGATCCTTCATTTATCCTAGTTCTTTGCTTCTTTGAACCTAACGTTTAGACCGATCTAAAGGATTAGAGGTTCATCTCTTACATTCTTGAAAATTGATCTTCATTTTATGGTTCAAAACTCGATCTCAACACAAGAAGGACATGGAATATAAATTTGATCCATCCATCATGAGCAATTCAATTCAACCAAACTATCCAAGCCTTGCAATACCATTTGATTTTCAAAGCTTGTACAATGCATACATGGGAGCATTATCTCATACAAACATCAATGGTACAACAAATATGAGCATACCCAATCCAAAGTTTGGAACACCTTTCCCAATGATAGATTTAAATCCAAGTCCAAATCTGCAAATCTATCAACCAAACGCTCAATGCATGAGTTTTCCAAACAACATTATCCCACAAAATCCATACATACCAAGTGCAACTTTACCAAACATGACCATTTCAAATCCACACTTGGTAAACTTTGGGGTCGACATGTTTGCAAATCCCCCTAATGTTGTTCAAAATCCTAGCAATATATTGGCAACTCCATATGTTGATTCAAGTCAAGGTAACACCATGCAAAATCAAAGTTACCTAAATCAAGGCAATATGATTCCCAACCACAACAATATTCAATTTCAATCTATCATGCCAAATCAAAACATCATACCAAATCATCCCATTTTGCCATCGATATCTCAACAACAGATGGCAACCATCCAAGCAACCCCAACAATCAACAACATTCCCATTCCACCACCACCACCACCACCGCCAAAATACAACACGACCAATTCATTCTCCATCATGTTGCAAGCTGCACAAGAAGCTTCCCGCAAAAAGGCACTCCAAGCCCAACAAGCTACACAGCTAGTTGCTCAGCAAGCACAAGCGGCTCAAGTAGCCCAACAAGCGCAAGCGCAAGCAGAATTCTACGCACTATTGCAATCAATCCAAGAAGAAGTAGCACAACAAAGAGCCCAACAAAAAGCTTTGTTGGCACAAAAACAACATGACGAACAACAAGCGTTGTTGGCTCAGCAGCAAACGCAGGCCTTACCCGCTCAACAAAGCTTGCAACAGATTCCCACCGCAATTGTTGAAAACAATGATCAAGAGCTATCCATCAATGAACACATTGAAGATGTTCCCATCTCATTCAATGATCAAATCATCACACACCAAAAGCCACTTTTCAATCATGATCAAAACTCACCAACGATGCCCAACAATGATCCAATCCAAGAAACATTAACATCATTTGATCCTATGTTTGAGAACATTGACAATCCCTCCACCAAAATTGTTGAAAACAATGATCAAAATCAATCCATCAATGAGCACATTGAAGATATGTCTACCCCATCCATTGATCAAATCGTCGTTCATCAAGAGCCACTTTTTAGTGATCTATTTCAAGATGTGTTACAATTATTTGATCCCATTGACATAATATACGATCCATCAACCAATGATCATATCAAAAATGTCTCTACATCACCTTGTGAGTTAGAGGACATATCTCAAGAACGTATTCCAAAGCATGATCAAAATCTTCCATCAAGGTCTAGCAACGGCCCTTCCAACGACATATTAACATCCTTTGACCTCATGGTTACAAATATTGAAGGAATCCCTAGCTCAACACTTGATCCAAATCCATTCAAAGAACAAGTGGATATTAATCCACTTCCCATGCCTAAGGACGATGTCCAAGAACCCCTTGTAGACAATCCATCCTTTGAAATTGACCCATGTCAAGAACTTGATCAAAAGCATGGCGAAAGCAATTCCAGAATTTGTATCTCCGAGATACTACAATGATCTAATGGGAACTCTTTTATCTATACAAGATGCCGCAAATGATGACCATATCCACATAGCACATACTCTTCCATCTACCCATGAGATGCTTTCTTTGGATGGACCTGTAGATGATCTTCATTCAAAACAAGAGTCTCATACTCTTACTGAGGAACAAGAGTCTCCTACTCTTAAAATTTGTACACATGATCAAGATGTAGAGAAATGCAGAGACATATCAGAAATGGATCATGAAGAAGGCTTGTACATAAGTCATGAATCAGAAACATCCTATGAAGTGAGTCATGAGGAAGAATTTTGTGTAGATAGCGAAGCATCAACACTTCTTGAAGAAGCACTACAATCTGATATGTCACAAGATCAAGTTGAAGATATCAATCAGGAAGTCACCCCACACGCAGAAGATCCTATCACTTATAAACTTGGATCACTCACCTTTTTAAAGGCTAGCTATCTCATCAATAAAGAAGCTGACACATTTGAAGGTCCACCACAAAGCAGAGAAGGAGCAACACCTTGTTTCCAAGGTAAATCATATCCTATTGCAAATAAATTTTTTCAACAGATGAATTATCAAGGCAGAGGATTAGGCCTACATGAACAGGGTATCCTAGAACCAGTGCAGATTTTTGGCAATCCTAAGCGTCAAGGCCTTGGTTACTCAACAATCAAGGGATCTCAACATATTAGTAATACTATCACCATACTGGGGGCAACTTCGTCTCGAGCAAACGTCAACATAGGGAGCACGAAGAATCCTTATGATGAAACCAATGCCAATACTACAACCCGCCATATCACGAATATTCATCCACCGATCACCCCATCCACGAATTGGGACCAACATCAAAAGAAAGACTTGAATCAAAGCATGAAGAACGTTATCAAAGAAAAATAAGCTAAGAAGCATATTGGACAAATCAAGTACATATGGATACCAAAAAATACAAAGAAAGATTATCCCTATCAAACTCCATCAGTCAAAGAAACTATGGGGCAAAATAAAAATGGGGCAAGTATCCATCAAAGATTTCCACAAAGGAAAAAGCAGGCTTCTCAAGCAACGTACAAAGTGTATCAAGTAGTTGGTCCAAATTCCATGCACACTTCCATATCCACCCATTATTGCTCATCTTCCCAAGTTTGGGGAGTCAAAGGTTCCAAACCATCGACCAATCCATCTGTTACTCCTAAACACACTCCATCCACGCCTCCATGCATGATATCCAATTCTCACATTGACCATGTATTGGCGGCGACCCTTCATCATAAGGATTCAGAAGGCACCCTATCACGATGGGCGCACAAAGACAGAGTTAACTCCAGTATCAGTAAAGCAGAACAAATTTCTCAAAAGTTGCATTCAAGTGCACGTATCTTGGCAAGACAACTTCTACAAGCAGGATACCGATGGCACGTTATGACAGAAGCATCAACATCAGCACCACCAAGTGGTTCAGCATCAGCTTAAAATCTCTGAGAAAATACAAAAACAATCGGAAAATGTCCTGAAAAAATGGTCACCTTGATGAAAACCTGGCAAACAGGCATCTTGGCGACAACAAAAAAATCAGAAAAAGGATTGAAAATAGTAAAGAAAAAAATTGTCCTCCAGTGAAAACCATTTCGGTGGCGCTTTAGACAGGTACCATGATGCAAACCTGGCAAACAGGCGTCATGTGTAGAATCGAGCATCTACGTGCACCAGTTCAGGAGAAAGCATCTTACCACATCCATAATAAAGCTAGCATTCCATCCATATCATTTGTTCATCCATGAACCATTTATCCAATACATTTTTATCCATCAGCATCCAAGGTCCAAGTTACCTTGATCTTGATAAAATTTTGGAGCACACTTTACGCTTGCTTATGGTAAAAATCTTGACATGGGTCATTTTCATTGATCCTATCCTACCCAACGCTATCTGAGCCTTGAAGCATTATCCGAATGAGCATTCCTTTGTTCGAACACCCTTATCTTATCGTAAGATAATCCATATCCATTCATATCCAAGAATCCACCCATGGCATTTCAAACATTGCTAGACACTGGGGGTAGATATTTACATCTTGCTTCGAAAATAAATCTTGATCTATATCTTCCCACTTATGTGGTGATCCGAGCATTGGAAAATGTGAAATCAACTTGGTCAAATCATTTGTGAACACGAATCCAAATCACTAGCCCATGGCATATTTTGACAAGATGATGTTCTATCTTTCGTTGAACATCAATCTAAACAATCAATATTAGTCGCATCTAATGTGCATGTCAGCGTCACATCAAATCATCAAAATAATTTTGTTCCAAATCAAGCTTCATCAATCTTGATCAATCGAATCCAATCAACCATCACCTTGTTTGACTTAACACACTTAGTCAAAATATCATCTTGTGCACGAGTTTACTCCAGGATAACACAACTTCCTTGGGTTTACAAGTTCATTATCATCACTTTGTTTGGCTTAACACACTTAGCCAAATTATCAAATCCATAATCACCTTGTTTGGCTTAACACACCTAGCCAAATTATCCTTTTTGTATGAGTTTACTCTGGGATAACACAACTTCCTAGAACTTACGAGTGCATTATCACTCTTGTTTGACTTAACACACTTAGTCAAACTATCAATCCATCAATCTAATTGATCAACATTAAAGCTTGGTTTTCAACAAAATCCCAAAACAAAGCACTGATATCATATCATGTCCATATCCGAATTGTCAAAATCATGCGAAAATTCCAAAAACATTCAGAAAAACTCATTCAAAAAACCAAAAAAATTCAAAAAATCCATCAAAAATTTCAAAAACATCTAGAAAAATCATCAAAAATCATCAAAAACATGTCAAAATATCAGAAAAGCATTCAAAAAATTCATCATTGAATCTTGTCAGTTTGTCACCTAGTCGAACTACGTCGTCTCTGAGCTTGAACGTAGGCAAGGTTGATCTTTGATAATCCCCCGAGACGGTTAGGTCAGTCCTTTAGGCGTCCGTCGCCTTGGCATTCGTTTGCTTATCTTTTTTACATTTAGGTCATTCATTTATGCGTCCATCGCATTGGCATCCGTTTGCCCATCTAGTTAGGTGTCCGTCGCATTGGCATTCGTTTGCTTATCTTTTTATACATTTAAGTCATTCTTTATGCATCCGTCGCATTGGCAATCTATTTTCCCATTCATTTATGCATCCGTCGCATTGGCAATCCGTTTGCCCATTCATTTATGCGTCTGTCGCATTGGCATCCGTTTGCCCATCTAGTTAGGCATCTGTCGCATTGGCATTCGTTTGTTTATCTTTTTTTACCTTTAGGTCATTCTTTATGCGTCCATCGCATTGGCATCCATTTTCCCATCTATCTCATCCACAGTCAAGTCAATTGACACAAAATCCAAAAACATTCATAAAATCTTGAAAATACCAAAAAACATTGAAAAATGTGAAAATTCCAAAAACAGCCTCAAAACATTTGAAAAAACCAAAATGATGCATCCATTTCATCTCGCTTTCACCCGTGATTGTCATCACTCATAATAAATCATCGTCATTTTCACCCTTTGGTGAGTTAGTCAGAAGCAAGTTTAGCAGGTTCTAAAGTGAACGCCTAATTGTCAGAGTCTCAAGTCTAGATCCGTAAGTCAACAAGTTGGTCAACTCGGAGTATCAATAGCTTATCACCCAATCAGTCCTACCAAAACCCTGATCACTACATGTCCTAGGATGAAGCTTTCCCACGATGGACATAAGCATCAGGTACCCCACATTAGTTTAGCCTGGCTAG
>VCHN02001183.1:0-24566 GCA_007115665.2 Sequoiadendron giganteum
ACATGTGATATGATATGTTTTCTCAAAGTTGTCAAGTCACATGACATTCTTCATAACACATCTTCATCATTTCAACACTCCCTCTTTAACTAGCAAGAATAACTTCCAAAAGTGATAGCACCTAACTCGTGATATCAGAAGATATGATATGCTTCTGAAAGTGTCAAGTCACATGACATTCTCCATACACATCTTCATTATGGTATGTGCACTGACATCAAATCACATGATGTCTACCATAATTCATGGCATATCCACGGATATAATCATCCACCATGATTATCTCTTGTAGAACACAATGATCTTCAAATATCAAGTCTCATGATATCCATCAAGGTATCTAAGAGATACTATCATGACATGTCCACATATATCAAGTCATATGATATCTATCATGATAGTTCATCATTGTAGAGTCGTCACTTTACAATGTCAAATACAAGTGTTCATTATCAGAAAGATCGTCACCTTTCGATAATGCACACAGGGGGAGTAGGCCCATAAAGTCATGGAGTCACACACATGACAAAAGAGTTTACACATTAAACATCTTTATATATTAGTACAAACTATAAACAATTTGTATTTCAAACATAAATAACAAATTACATTTCAACCATACCAAGTTTCTTCCTGAAGTGCTCTACCTTGATCCGGGAGAGAGGCTTGGTGAGAATGTTTGCAGTTTGGTCATTTGTACTAATATACTCCAATTGAATCACTTTCCTTTCCACCATATCTCTCACATAATGATAGGGGATCTCAATGTGTTTAGATCTGTCATGAAAGACAAGATTCACAGAGAGCTTTATACAACTCTGATTATTACAATGAATAATCGTAGGATTTAGGGGCTCACCAAAGAGTCCCACAATCAATTTACGAAGCCACACTGCTTCTCTTGCACCCATTGAGGCTGCAATATATTCAACTTCTGTTGAGCTCTGTGCAACTGACGATTGTTTTCTACAAATCTAGGAGATCATAGCCGATCCCAAACTAAAACAGCATCCTGATGTGCTTTTTCGATCAGTTACACTTCCAGCCTAATTTGAATCTGAGTACCCATGTAGATCTAGTGGATTATTCTTGTAATGAAGTCCATATCCAATGGTGCCTTGAAGATATCTAAAAATATGTTTTATAGCCATCAAGTGAATTTCCTTGGGTTCACACATGAACTGGCTGAGGGCATTTACAACATAGCAAATATCAGGTCTGGTGTTAACCAGATACATCAAGGATCCAATCATCTGTCTGTAAAGGGTCGGATCTGCACATTTGAATTCTGCTGCCGCTTCTTTCAATTTGTGAAGGTTGGTTTTCATGGGTGTGGACATCGGTCTATAGTCCAACATTCCAAATCTTTTCAGAATGTTAATGGTATACTTCCCTTGATTTAGTATAATACCTTCTGATTTCTGCCATACTTCCAACCCGAGGAAGTAGTGAAGAATACCCAAGTCTTTCATGTCAAATTCAGATATTAGATCTTGTTTCCCTTGAGCAATGAGGTGATCTTCTCCTGTTATTAGCAGGTCATCAACATATAAAATAATTATAAGAATATTACCTTTGATTACCTTGAAGTATAGATTGGAGTCATCATCATTCTTGGAAAATCCTAATCCCAAGAGATAGCTGTCAATCCTTTCATACCAGACCCTGGGAGCCTGTTTAAGTCCATAGAGAGCTTTCTTGAGCCTGCACACATGAGTTAGATTTATGTATCACAAAACCTTCAGGCTGTTCCAGATATACTTCCTCTTCAATAGTTCCATTTAGGAAGGCAGTTTTCACATCCATTTGATGGATCTTCCATCCTTTAGCTGCTGCAATGGCTAACACTGCTCTTACTGATGTATAACAGGCAACAGGTGCAAATGTTTCTTTGTAATCAATGCCTTCCTTTTGAGAAAAGCCCCTAGCCACGAAATGTGCTTTATGTTTTTCTATACTGCCATCAACAGCATGCTTGATTTTAAAGAGCCATTTAGAAGAAACAACAGATTTCTCTTTTGGTCTAGGCACTATGTCCCATACATCATTCTTTAGTATGGACTGGTACTCCTCTATCATTGCATCCTTCCAAGCTTGATGTCTGAAGGCTTCTGTAACCCTGGTAGGTTCAGAGTTTATGATGTTCATTAAAGCAACATAGCTAGAGAACCGTTTGGGTCTTTTACTCTCCCTGAACGTTCCTTTAGGTGCTGCAAGATCCTCTGCTTCTTTGATCATCTTCCTGACCCAAAGTGGTCTCTTTCTGCCAATGTCATTTGTGTCCTCATTTGAAGTGGTAGGAGGTTCAAGTGGCATTTCCTCAAGATGCTCCCTCTGAATCTCAGGAGTAGGTTCCATTTCAGGTATCCTAGGGAAATAGGTTTCTGTTTCACTTGTACTTCTTGCCCTCTTAAATGCAATGTCTTCTTCGAAGATGACATCTCTGCTCAACTCAATTTGTTTCTGCCCGGGTATGAATATTCTGTAAGCTTTGGAGGTTTCACTATAACCCACAAATACTCCCTTCTTTCCAGAAGGTTCTAGTTTGGATCTCTTCTCTTTGAGTACGTGAATATAGACAGGGCAGCCAAAAATCCTAAGATGGCTAATGTCAGGTTTTATGCCGGTAAAGGCTTCTTCAGGAGTTTTGTTATCAAGATGAGAATGAGGACATCTATTTTGGATATAGATAGCAGTCTTAGAGGCTTCTGCCCAGAAAGATGTTTCAATGTTTTGGTCTAGCAACATTGCTTTGGCAGCTTCTACAATGGTTCTATTTTTCCTCTCAGCAACCCCATTTTGTTGAGGATTGTAGGTGACAGTGAATTCCCTCTTAATTCCGGCACTCATGCAGAATTCTTTAAAGATCTCAGAGGTATATTCTTTTCCATTGTCTGTCCTTAAGGTTTTTATTTTCTTTCCGGAGAAGTTTTCAGTGAGGGCTTTAAACTCTTCAAACCTTTTGAGGATTTCTATTGACTCTTTGCAATTAAGGAAATAGATCCAGGTTTTCCTAGATAAGTCATCTACAAATATGACATAGTATAAAATCCTGCTTTAGAAGGTACAAACATGGGTCCACAAAGATCAGAGTGAACCAGTTCTAATACATTAAGGGTTTTACTTAGGCTATTCTGGAAGGATCCTTTAGTATTCTTTTCTTAGGGCACAACCTTTACAAGTTCCCTCATGAGATAGTTTTAGCTTGGGTAAGCCTGTAACAAGTTTTACCATAGAAGGTAGGGCACGGAAATGAAGGTGACCTAGTCTTCTATGCTAGATTTCATTTGAATCAATATTGTCAAGGGTAAGGGCTTGTTTAACCTCAATGCAAAGTTTGTAAAGGTACCCTTGTCTTATGCCTATGGTATGTGCTTTCTTGATAGTTGAGGTTTTAGGCCACACTAGAACTTTACCATCCATAAATGTAACTCTGTAGCCATTGTCTTCAAGGGCAGAGATGGATATAAGATTTCTCTTAATTCTAGGTACAAATAGGACTCCAGTGAGTTGTAGAGAAATCCCATAATTCAACTTGATGGAGCATGTTCCAACCCTTTTTACAGGGTATGCAAAATCATCCCCGATGGTCACTTCTTCATCAAACTTTTCAATCATGGAGTCTAGATGTTCTCTGAACCCTGTCATGTGACGGGATGAACCACTATCAATTACCCAAGTTTGAGTGTTGTCAGATACTTGATTAGAAAGGGCTGTGTAGAACACAAGGTTCTCAATTTTCTTAGGTTCAGCCTCTGGTTCCCTAATAGTTTCTCTCATAAGTGATACTAGATTATCTGCTCTTGTGAGATGATTTTCAAATCTGATCACAATAAACATTATGAAGAATGTGATGTGAATTCGATTTAGAAAATATGAATTTCTTTTGAGCAATCTGATTTTAGATTTGATTTGGATTCGCACAACGTGGCTCTGATACCATGTAAATGTAATCAAATCTTTCCTAAAATAGGATCCTAATACCTAAGAGCAAAAAAACTAAGTTCGAATTTCTGTGTAAGACAATTATAAGTTAAAATGAAATTTCTAGAATTTTCCTCTAACTGCGATTTCCAGATTTTCTTATTTAAATGTGAATGTGCTGATTGCAGAACATTATCTGATTTCTATGTTTGCATATCAATGAAGGAACTCCTATTTATAAGTGGAGAGGCCCGCCTCCAAGGGATGTGTGCCTTTGCGCGCGGGCTTTCTCAACAGTTGATTACCATTTGTTAAGTATGCATTAACACATACACACCAGTCTACATGATGGCGGATGTCTTAATAGGATTCCGATTTCAAACAAATGCAAAATATAAAATCACGGGAATGATCGAATTTATATGAATGTTCATAATTTCGATTTTAATTGTTTCCTTTAGAAATATCATAATATGTATGATAATTTCGATCACTTATGAATGACAATGATACTTGCATCACTGTCATTCATATTTGACCGAAGCTATCATCCATTAACAATATTTCTATCAAATAATCACAATTACTTATAAGGCTCAATAATTGCTGCAAGCATCATTATTCAAATGTACAAACATTTATCTAACTTATTGTTTAATTCATAAAATACTTATGTCCTTATTGTTAGACAATTTCTGCAGATATCCCTATTTCTACCATTCGGTAGAACCTCTTTATTTCCAACCAGCAATGTTATTTTCATAAGTTGCTGTTTTTTACATTAGATATATTTCATTTTCTTCCTTAGATCTGCCTCTTTCCTCTTCCTATTTATATTCCATTCATACATGCTCTTACGTCTCTCTTTAAATTTGTTCCTATTCACTTCCCCTCCTTCTATACTTATATTCCTAGATCTGCTTCTCCTCCCTTTCCCATCCTTATTTCATTCATCTCTCATATCCTTAAGCCCTCTTAAAAGGTGGCATCTCTTTAAAAGGAGATGACCCTTGAGAACTCATCACCCTTCATAAGGGAATTGCTTAACTCATAATTATCCTTATGACTCCCATCGTTGCCTTTAACAATCTTTACTCCTCTCTAAATACTTTTTATCGCTGCTTTAATTAAATCCCCCCTAATGCTGATTGCTGCCTTTATTATGTTCTTTTTGTACGATTAATATATGGACTATTTGTTTTATGTTAGTTATTATTATATTCTAATAACAATATCAGATTTTATATATATGTTATATTTATTTATTATAGATCATAATCATAATAATAATAATATTTAAATTGCTAGTATTTATATTAATATTTATAATGTTGTATTTGATAGTCACAATTATAATATTATTATATATTATATGCTTCTTATTTTAGTGTTATATATAAATTGATTTTATTGTTTCTATCTTAATCTTATATATTTTAATATATGTAATATAATCATTATAATTATGATATTATCTTTGATAATCATAAATATTTGTGTTTTATATTAATTCTATATTTCATATTTGACTATTATAATTATAATGTTATCGGTGATAATTATAATTATAATGATATTTTAAATTGCATTTCTTATTCTCGATATTGATATATTTTTATAGTCTTATTAATAAATATTTAAATTATTAATATTTATATTTTGATATCGACCATCATAATTATAATGTTATCAGTGATAATTATAATTATGATGATATTTTAAATTGTAATTTATACTTTGGCATTGATTCAATATCTCAATACTTTGTATCTGCAGTGTCACGATCTCGGGGACATGACAATTGTGCACAAAAATAAGGAGATTCGACTTAGAAGAGAACAACAACTGTAGGTCTGATAACGAGTTAGGAATAGTTGCATGTATGTTAATCTGGGTTTGCATATACAGTCTGGAATAGTTGCAGCAGACTGTAAACAAGTTGAGCCTTTGTGTATGAAGACGTCTTGCCTAGAAACTCTCTTTCACCTTTCAGTCAACACCTTACACCTTCAAAATTCTCACGTGGGATCAAAATGAGACTTTGCATCAGATAAATGTAGGCATCCAAGTGAAGAACTCCCATGCAAATCTTCTACTAGTTGATATGCCACCATTTAGGAGTCCCACGATAGCAAGAGGGAGGAATATAGCTTTATCTGTAGCTTGTGACTTCATGGAAGGTGCTACATTTCATCTTCTAAACCGACGGACCTCACAACCCCAAGTCCTTATGTCTCCATGCACAAATACGATGCAGTCCACTTCCAGCGCCCAATATCACAATCCCACTAGTCTCATAAAACCCATGCTCAACAAAGATATGGATGGCAATAGCTTGGAGTCTATCAATGAATAACGCCTCTCTGATGTATAATGATTTCTGCACCTCAATGCCCAACAATACTTAAGCAATAGAAAAACCTCTGAGAAACAAATAAATGGTGACTAGGCAGATCTTTAGCTCTTCCTTGAAACCAGACACCAAACCTCAATCTCAAAATGGAAGCTTATCTCCATGCCTAGGGTTTAGTATGTAGCTCGACCCTAGAGAATGAACCACAATGTAAAGAAGATATTTGCTAAGACTGGAAACTCAATGAAAGATATCGCTTGTGATGCCAAATAAGAAATTAAGAAATTATTCATTCAAACTTTAGAACCCTTGCTTCTCAGACAAGCTGATTTCAACCGTGAATTTTCAAATTTATCTCTATAGGAGATTCATAAATTTGCCTTATTGTGGAAGTGTGAATCTTGGATGAATCCAACAATGCCAGCTAGGGAAGAATTTTTCACCATCGAAATTGGAACCCATAGGAAATTCTCACCTAGGGTTTCGAACTCCGAAGAGCTCCTCCAAAATACAAACCCCAAATAAAATAATAATCTAGAATGAGAGAATGAGCTCTCAACTCCTTTTCATAATGCCCTTAGCCTTTTTAGGGTTTTCCTGCCTAAATCACTTAATACATTATTATAAAGTGACTTTATTAATTAAACCTTTTAATATTTCTCATTGTCACTTTATAACTGCTTTAATATTTAATCATCTAATATTACCTTTATATTTGTACTTTTACCAAGCAACATTAAATACATTAATATTATTTAGGCAAGTTGGAAAACGAGGACATTACATTATAAAGTTACTTTATAAAAATAACTTAAGTGATGTAAAAATACGAACATTATTTTAATTAACCTTAGACTCACCAAGGTCCACACAAGAAATATACGCTGCTGGAGTAACATAGGCCTAGTCTAGTTGCCAAAAATACACTCTATAAATAGCAACTTCTAAAAATAGTAAGTACTCCCAAACATCAAACCGGCACAAAATTGAGATTCACTAAGACTTAAATTGGCCACTGCTAAAAATAGAAAATCCAGTTAGAAAGTGTCGAAAACCACCGTAGAGCCCATATTGGCTCTGAGTCCTGTAACCGACACCACTTAGCCTATGGGAACTCTGGAATAGGCCAATGGAACTCTCCAACTGATTAGGTGCAAGAAGGGGACATTACAAAGATGCAGCCTAATGACTTCTTCATGGGTGAGTAGAGTGATGCATATGTTAGAACAAAAGGTGTATTCTAGACTTGTTAATTAGCAATTAAGAACAACCAAGAATTTCAGTCCAACAAAAAAGGAATAAGTGGGTTAAGCAATATTAGAGTCAAAATATGTTGAGTCAAGTGTTGTGCACATATCACTAGTTGAGGGAAGGTTCAAAGGTCTGGGCATATCAGCTAGTATTAAGAGCATTCAAACATGCAAGTTAGACTTCTGAAAGGACAAGGATGTGTAGGAGGAGCAACAACTAGAGACCAACATAGAGAATCAAGAAAGGGCACGAATAATGACTAATTTGTTGAATCCTAAATCTGAGAGGCGGATATTGCTGAAGTTTATTATTGAAGTGTAAGATGCCTAGAGGATCCTTTTCAAAATTGTAGAAATAGCATTGCAAATTGGATTACCAATAGACAAACAAATGATGTTGCTAGGAATCATGTTTTACCACACTTGAAGGTGTGGCAATTGACTTGTATACTGACATCCTGGAAAATTAAGAAAACACCAAACCTTCAAAAATATTTTGAGAAAGAACTCACATTGATTAGAGCTGATGAGTTGTTGGGGTTGTATTACACCATAATATAATTTTGTGATAAATAATGAACTATTGTTAGGGGATGAGAATTAATAATTATAAATTATTAAAGAATAGGTTTAAATAAACCTATTACCTATGTTTGTTAGGATAGTAGAGTGAGTTATTGAAACCACTAACATAGAATAGGTTGGGTGACAAGTTCAAGTGAATGGTTGAGAAAATGTAGGATCACAACAAAATGTTTGTTGTGAGAAGAATCATCTAATATTTCTCTATTGCTGAATAAAAAAATTCCTAATATGTACATTTAAATGCAAAAGAATTTGGCATCAGGGTAGGAGAGAAAGGAGATAAGTATAAAAAAATTATAAAAGTTTTGTTTGTTTAATTTGTGATCCAGTAAATTTCCAAGCTGTTACATACACTTGTTTCATTACATGAAAATGATACATTGACTGTGTGATGCTACTTGTTTGAGGTGTTGAAAATTTGTGGCAAAGGGCATGACAATTATTGTTTGGCACTATGTTTCTGCTTAAAGAAAGCCCAAATAATGTTACAATCACCTGAAGATCATAGGGTTCATAGAAAAGAAGAGTTTGGTGTATTTAAAACAGCAACAAAAGAGTCTGAGGCATTGTAAATCTTCTCTTTTCTTAAATAGAATGCCAAAAAATATCCATCACTGGATACGCTGCAATTTTGAAGAGTGTCTGTGTAAAGTGGCAGGCTCTCCGTGTGTGGCATTTCATTTGTAGGTGTGTAGCAATGGCTTTTAGGGAAGTCCAAAGGTCTTTTAATAAAGTTTTGTTTTATAAAAATTAAGTGCTGAGCTCATTTAGTAAACTTCAGAAATTATTTAAGAGAAAAGAAGAAAAAATGCAAAAAATAAATATTTTTCTTATATTACTTGAAATCAAATTAATTTGATTTCTCCTTCACCGGGTTGAATCGTTCCATGAAACTTTGCCAGCTAGTGTTTAATGAAAATATTAGGCACCTTGTATTTTGGTTTTTCTAGAGCTCTTAAAGTGGGCAATATTAATTGTTTTTCTGTGTGATATGAGATCCCTGATTTTTTTTCTGAGTTTTTTGTTCTTTTTTTCTGATTGCTGTTTGAGTTTTGTTTGAGATGTTTTTTGCATTGAGTCTCATGTGCCATTCATGTTTGAGCTTGCATATAAAGTAAATAACATAATGCACTGAAGAATGAAGTGAACTTGCTTGCACTATGAAAGAACTCAACATATATTTCTATAAATTTTCAGAACAGAAATTTTCTGACTTTACAAACATATATCAGATTCAGTAATAAACATTTTCAGACCTGGAAATGATTGCAAACAGCCACAAGGGTTTCTCCAACTTGCAATAAACAAAGCCACAAAGGTTATCATCAGATTGGTCTATACATCAGCAAACACAATTTGGAAAATACCCACAAACTGGGCGCCAAGTTGAAGGGGGCGACTTGCTCTATTAAATCAACTCTTGCTCTAAAAAATCAAGTGAATATATGAATTGGGGCGCCTTGACTAGGGGAACCCATGTTGAAAGAATCGACTGAAAATGAGATATGAATCAAAAACCGAGGTTCAGTCCTTGCCAAACTATGCTAAAAAAATACTGTAAATCATTACCAAAACATACTTCAAATGAATCCAAAAAGAAGCAATGCTTTCCCAAGCCAAAATCTAACAAACCCACATCCGAAAAACTCAAAAATCTTCATATTGAACAACTGAAATTGCAACATTGAAGCTCAAAGTGTGATCCCTGGATGGAACCATGCCTTCACCAGCTAGAGCAGGTGTTTCACTATCGAAACCAGCTCTAAATGTCAAGGGTTTTTGTCCTCAACACTCGTTCTCAGCCTTCTGGAAGAAATCCAACAACATCTCCTTATGCAACCAAAATCCACATAACCAAATGAAACCTCTAAATGGGCTTATAAAGCCTCAATAAAAAATTAGGGTGAAAATTAGGTTTGAATTAAACTCCCTCCAAAATACTATTAGTGTTTTGTAGCTTCGGGAGCTATTTTCTTAAATAAAATGTAATCAAGTTTGGTCTGCCTCTTGTTTCATAAACAAAATTATATTTATTTCTAGGTCGGCCCTAGAAAAGAGGGTTCCTAGCTTGGTAGATAAAGAGGATAGAGTCCTCTCATTTTGTAATCAATTTCATTCATTCAATTCACATCTTCAAGCAGCAGTTCGCCTTCTAGCAGCAGTTCGACTTCTAGCAGTAGATCAAATTTGTTGTAAGAAGTGATATCATCTACAGTCTTAAGGTTCGCTTCAAGGAGAAGTGACATTTCTCATTGTATGAGGCCCGGCCTTTTCTAGGGCCTGATTTTGTATGCAATTTCTATACATATTATTCTGAGATATAAGAGAATATTCTTTGTTGGGTTTTACTCCCTCGAGTAGGAGGGTTTTCCCAGGGTAATCACTATGTTCATTGTTCATTGTGTTGTATTTTCCATTTGTTTACATTTCTGATCTAAAAATATCATGGTATCAGAGCGGGTTTAGAGAAGATTTGATTAGATTGGTTTAAGCATTTTGAAGGAGTTTGACATACACTGTGACTACCAAGGCGGAAATTTAAGAACTCATGATCAGGGCTGGCAAAGACTGCGAAATTGTGATTGTTGTGGTGTCATGGAATTCTATGCTTGCTGGATATGTTTAGAATGAAAATGCCAAGGAGGCCTTGGCTGTCTTTTATCAAATGCAACAGACAAATACTTTCTACTCCTATACTATCGTAATTATTATCCAGGCATGTGCCCATTTAAGAGGCCTGCATCAAGGCATGTGCATCCATGGTTATATAGTTAAGGCAAATTTAGATTTGATGCTTTTGTGCGGAATTCCCTCATAGATATGTATGCCAAGTGTGGATAGTGCACACCAATTATTTGATAGAATGACTAATAGAAACACAATAACATGGACTACAATGATTGGTGGGTATTCCCAGAGTGGGCTTGCCAGTGAGGTTATGGCACTCTTTCGTCAGATGCAAGTAATGGCTATGAAACCTAACACAGTGACAATGGTGAATGCACTTCTGTCATCTACTCATTTTGCAGCTCTGCATCAAGGTAAGCAAATTCATGTTTACATAATTAAAAGTGGCTTTCATTCTGATCTTGGAGTGGGGACAACCCTGATTGACACATATGCCAATTGTGGAAGTATAGTGACTGCACACCAAATTGTTTAGTCAGATGCCTGAAAGAAATGTGGTTTCATGGAGCACAATGATTGCTGGTTATGGAATACATGGGCTTGTCATGCAGGCCTGGTGGAGCAGGGCAGGCAATATTTTAATTCTATGACTCATTTTTTCCTAAAGTGAAGCACTATGCATGTATGGTGGACCTCCTTGGATGTGCTGGGTATCTGACTGAGACATGGGACTTTATAAGAGCAATGCCATTAGAACTTAGTGCCAGTGTGTGGGGTGCCTTGCATGGAGCGTGTAAAATTTATAGCAATATTGATTTGGGGCATTGTGTGACAAAACACCTTTTGGACTTAGAGCCTGACAATGTTGGATGTTACATATTGCTTTCAAACATTTATGCTGCAACTGGTAGATGGGATGTAGTAAAAATGAGATTAATGATGAAAGACAAAAGATTAAAGAAGACTCTAGGATACAGCCTGATTGAAGTAAGTAATAGTGTTCAAGCATCCTCAATCGGAAAAAATATACAAAATGCTAGACACCTTAGCTATGTAGATGGAGGAGCAGATCTTGTGTCTATTTTAGCGAAAGTTTTGGGAGCAGAAATCAGTCATATTTTTAGGGCAATGACAAAAGTGTTCTAGAGGTGGGCTAATTTAGCTGCGTCCATCCCTATTTAGCTCAATGGTGTACCAACAATAAAGAGATAAGTATTTTATGTTTGTACGTTTGAATAATGATCATGAGTTTTATGTAGTTAATAATAATTCATGCAATAACATTGCGAATAGTGAATCATGTATTCTTCTAGCATTGGTCTATATATTCCTCTTCGGGGTAGTTTGATTTCATAAAATTAAAATATTATTAATCTCTTTAAATTGCAGGATGGATCGAGGAGCAAAAGGATGATGGATTAATTATCCAAGGTTGCATAAGGAATTCAAAGGGAGGAAGAGCTTGAGGCATCTTGTTTAGAAGTCATGCTGGCTGGAGAAATGAACAAACATGGAGATATAGCTTGCAGCCTTGGGATTGAGTTGGTGGTGCATAACTCTCATGATTCTTCACTGTAGACATCTCTCAAGGGCACAAGGTTGGGTCAGCCTTGGATGGAGAATTTGCATCAGCAAAGAAGATTGAGAAAGATGAAGACACTATACAGATTGTCATTGTGATCAACTACTTCAAAGAGGAGGAAATGACATTCAGAGGGAGTTAAATTCTGAGAATTCAAGGCACGAGTTGAGAGAATGTCCGAGAAAAGGATTAAGGTTCTGAGATTAGTCAATGGAGGGGAGTTCACTTCTAGAGGATTTATTTGCAATCTCTGAGGCAAGGATAAAGAGAGAGTTCTGTGACTCACCGAGAAGTGAAGGTGTCAGCTAAGTGGGATGCAGTGTTGCAAGGCCAAGTGCTAAAGTCCTTGGAATACCTCTTCAACTATAGAGAACAAAATTGCACAAGACAATCATTCTAGATTTGACATTGGTAGCTCCGCAAACCTATTTAGAATAGGGTGATCGGGGATGAGGTCAAGAAGGATAGTCCTAAAATCTCGCAAGTTAGTAGTGCCAGAGGTGTGCATTGGAAACTGTTCCTCTAAGGAAACCATTGCAGGCAATCTTGGACGAGGCGGTCAGGAGGTTGATGCAAGTACTTGGAGCTTCAGAGGGAGTCACATCATCATGAAGAATTGGTGTAATGTATATTTCTCTGAGACAGAGAAATATGAGGTGAAAGCCCTTGTGGTATATATTTTTCTTTGAGACGGAGAAATATGAGTTGCAAGCCCTTGAACATCTCTGAGACTGAGATGAGATGCCATGTTGAGAGACTCCATGACGACATCACGTTGAGAGACTCTGTGATGAACCCTTGTACATCTTTGAGACTGAGATGTGCTTCTTTCCACACATGGCAGTAGCCATTGTGGACGTCATGTTGAGAGACTCCATGACGACATCACGTTGAGAGACTCCGTGATGATCCCTTGTACATCTCTGAGACTGAGATGTGTTTTCCACAAATGGGTGTAGCCATTGTGGACATCATGTTGAGAGACTCCATGATGAACTCTTGTACATCTCTGAGACTGAGATGTGTTTTTCCACATATGAGTGTAGCCATTGTGGGCGTCATGTTGAGAGACTCCATGACGAAGATATTCGAAAATACCTCCCTAGCGAAGAGGTAGTGTTAGTGTTTTGTAGCTTCGAGAGCTATTTTCTTAAATAAAATGTAATCAAGGCAAGTCGGCCTCTTGTTTCATAAACAAAATTATATTTATTTCTAGGTCAGCCCTCGAAAGGAGGGTTCCTAGCTTGGTATATAAGGAGGATAGAATCCTCTCATTTTGCAATCAATTTCATTCATTCAATTCACATCTTCAAGCAATAGTTCGCCTTCTAGCAGTAGTTCGACTTCTAGCAACAGATTAGATTTGTTGTAAGAAGTGATATCATCTACAGCCTTAAGGTTCACTTCAAGGAGAAGTGACATTTCTCATTGTATGAGGCTCGGCCTTTTCTAGTGCCTGATTTTGTATGTAGTTTCTGCACTTATTATTTTGAGATATAAGAGAATATTTTTTGCTGGGTTTTTCTCCCTCGAGTAGGAGGGTTTTCCTAGGGTAATCACTGTGTTCATTGTTCATTGTGTTGTATTTTCCGCTTGTTTACATTTCTGATCTAAAAATAACAAATGCTACGCCCCTTTTGCTAAGATTTTATTTTAAATTTCATTTTAAAACTTCATTTTACTCCCTCTTAGGTGTCCTGCTCAGAAGGAAACTATTTGCACTTTTGTAGCCTTCTAAAATGACTTAAAGTTATCACTTAGGCACCAAGGTACTTTTTAATGTCCCCTCCGACCCTCAACTTTAAATTATAAAGTAACTTTATTTTAATTCATTTTCGAAGAGGAAAGCAAATATTTAAATATCCCAACCTTAGCAACTAAAATAATGCTGTTGAAAATCCTGACCAGGTCCAAATTTTAAAAATAGACTTACTATTTTTAGTAAGCACTAAAAATAGTAAAAGTATCAAAGACACAAGCTGGAAATAAAACTGATATGCCAATGAGCTCACTATAGACAGTCAACCACTGGATTGGCCCCTTGCTAAAAATAGAAAGTGCCTCAGAACTCTGAAATCCCAACATCAGGGATTGGAACTGAGTTCCCTTACTAGAACCGTTTAGCCTACAGGAACTCTGGAATAGGCTAAAGGTCACACACCAGTCAGAGGCTAGAAGTGGACATTACAGTCCGTCCTCCCCAAAGATTGCTTGCCTTCAAGCAATCATAATGTTGGATGTTGTGTAGACTGCTCACCCTCCCAAGTTGCATCCTCATCATGCCCAAACTGCACTCTCCTATCCTGGTCCCTCAAGGAGTAAAAATCATCAAAACCCATACTAAAAATCCTATGAGGAATGTAGTCAATGCCATGAAATATAATTTTCCAAACAATCAAAGAAGACTGCATCAACAAACTTGTTTTGCTACATCCCAAAATGTGAGGTTACTATTTACTATTACTAGACGTGGTAAAAGTGAATGTGATGTAAATTCTCGAGATGAATTAATGATGCTTGTACCTTGTTATCAATATGTATGTTATCTCATTTGACGTTTCATTTGATGTTATCTCAATTGATGTAATTCATGGTGAAATACTGCATATATGTGAATAAGAGGTTAGTGAATCATGTTATTTTAACTTGAAGATGTTTGTATATATGATGTTGCTAAAGGTATGTGCTAGTGGTTGCAGGAAAACATTCATTCTCCAAGGGGAGGGGAAGTATCACTTGGGAGAGGAGCTTGGTCGGTTAATCGGTAATGTGAACTATCTGAGCATACACGCCCTAGGTTGAGTGAATCGAGTCAGATAAGTTGGTCTTGATAAGTCATCCATAGGCTTAAGGAGTTTGGTTAGCTCTTTGTGCTTTGTGAGTGATGTTTATTTGTATATCTGACTTTTTGTTCTGTGATCAATATGTGGAAAACATGAATGGATATACGTGAATAGGTTGAGTGGGTATGTATACACATGTATACATTATGTACATGTATCCATATGAAAAACATATTGATACAGACGTATGATTGGAAAATGGATATGCTCATACATATGTGTCAACATGGTATACATACACATACGTGTACACAAAGGTATATACGTGTATGCACATGTATATACATACACATGCTATCTATTATCTGTGGATATAATATTATTATAATATTGATGTGGAATTTACATATACACATATTCATAGATATATATATTGAAAGTATGCTGACTGGCTCACAATATATGTATTCAATGAATAAATATGTACATGTATATATATGTTTATAAGTAAATATATATATTGAATATTATATATATATATATATATATATATATATATGTAAATATATTTAAATTATAATAATTAAATATATATATGGTAAAGTAAATAAAACTATAATATAAATATATAATTAAATATATATTTTGAAATGAATTAGGAATTGATATATCTCATAGTTAAATGAGGACTTTATTTTCAAAATATCAAAGTCAATGAATAAATCAATTAATAGGATATCGAATTATGGAAATCGATTAAAATCAAATGATGAAATATTTGTCACTTTATGAGAATTGAACCTTTTGGATAAATCGCGCCAAAGGAGAAATATTTCATTTGGAACTTTAGCTGGAACTTTTGAAAAATAAATAAAATAGAGAAAAGAAAAAGTTTAAGAATGCTGCGCGTGCGCCTGGAGGAACTCACGCATGACTAGGTCTCTGGAAATGCAACGCAGCAATGGATGGTGTTTTATGAACCTCAAATTTTTGCAATCTGGATTACATACAACCTTGACCGATTCTTCTATAATGAATCATCAAACCAATTTTCTGAATTTGTGCGCCAAAAATGAGGGACGCCTGTAAGGTGTCAAAATACAGATTTTTCCATGTGCAAGTTGAATCATTCTTTGTTTGCTGTCATTGAAAGAGGTCGACTCACCTCTGAAATTCGCCACATTTTACAGTTGAAGCATTCAAAGCCTTGTTTGGTAGTTTACATGCCAATAAAGGAGGAGAATGGTTGTGTAGGGGGCTCTATAAAAGGTCACCCTGGCCACTTTTCTTATCAATCTTTTCTAAATTTGAAATTACTCTTGCCTTCTAAGTTTGTCAATTTTTCTGAAGACTCATTCATTTTTCTAAGTTTGTTTATACTTTCTGAAATCATCCATACTGCTGTGTGCTTTTTGTACATTGAGAGACTACCATTTGTTGAGAGAATCACCAAAAATGTGAGTTGAGAATATCAATTCCTGAGCATATACAATTGAGTGTGAGGAGGCATTATGAGATAAGATGAAAAGAGAAGTCTGCAGTTTGAAGAGAAATTTGCCAGTCATTGCAAGTGCTGAGACATCTTAAAGAAAAGCTTTGAAAACAGGCATGGGATATTCTTCTACTATCCTTGCTATTATTGATTATTCAATAGGAAATAAATCTTTGTGCTTACTATTGTGCATAGGTTGAAAGTCAATTATAGTTGTTTTATTGTGTGCAAGAAAGAATAAATTATTCTGTTTCTATCTCTTTGTGTTGTGTTTGCAAAGGAAAGGTATTTCCTGAATGCAATGTAGTTGTAGGGAAAAGGAAATTGTTTATTTATTATGCTTAAAAGGGAATTTAAGTAAAGGGAATTAATGTGAAAGAAGATAAGGGAAGGGATTGAAATACATTTAGAATGAATATTGCATACTTTGTATGATCTCCATATATGGGGAATACGATGAAGTAGTTATTATCTATTAGGATCAAAATGAAGGCAGAACCAAGTATGGTCTTAAGCTTAAGTTATTAGGATAACTGAGACAAGCTAAGTACTCCGAGGATAAAGATTTCCAGATTAGGAGTTAAGTACAAAGGCACTTGTAAACTGTTTTATTTCTAAACTAGATAGTTTGTTATAGGTAGTTTGGGGTGACTGAATACCCATTGAAGGACTTAGCCTATGCATAGTGTAAGATAGCCCTAAGTCAAATCGGCCTTGAGTAGTGTATATGATAGATGACCTTCATTCGAAGTACTGAATGAGAACACTTTGGCCAAAGTAGTGAAATGCACGACATCCACTTAGATTGTGTGATGCTTGAGACTACATTGTCAGTTCATCGTGATCCTTGTACTAGTATGAGATTGTGAAACAACAAGGTTCTAGTTGTGGATAGGACACAACACTATGCTCAGTTATTTTACAGTATTGGTTACCCTACCAATCTCTTTGTTGAAGGGAGGGCCATCTATCGAATGATCGATGTGCAAAGGACCGCATTATAAGTCCATGGTTGGTGGAAAAGCACCCGAGTGACGCTTCTCCTCCTCCGAAGGTTACTGGCGCATCAAGATTTGAAAGGACAAATTCTTGGACCTTCTTACTACTATTTAAAGTTCATTTGAGCTAAGTTAGATAAGGTATGTTCTCTCATTACTTGTACTTGTGAAGTTATTGTAATGAAATGGAAACTTTATTGTAACTGTAATATGATATCATGTTCATATATTATCAATAAAGGAAAGAAAAATTATATTGCAATGACTTGTTAGCACATTTATTTACTCTTTTGATGTAAGTTGAATTTTTTTTTTATTACCGAAGGGTTAGGTCGTTACATGCTGCCAATCACAATCCTGGTCAACATGAGAATCACCCTGGCATCCATAAGAGATAAATCCCAGCATGACACCTCATGATAACCCAAGTACGAGGCAAGACAACCATAGTCAAATCTTTGGAAAATGCCAACCAAGTAATGCCTCTGCTGCTACCAACTGCGATCATGACATCAACACCCAACCACCAGGTGTTTAAAGAATGGTTTAGAACTCGCCAACTCACCCAAACCACTGCAATCAATAAGCCATCATTTGAAACATTGTATTCCCTCGCCATGCAGTAACTGTAGTGAGCGTCACTCACCAAAGTGTAAACAACTAATGGGTAAATTGAGTTTGGAAAGATACTCACAACTGGCTGCCCCAAAGCCTACCCAAACTTGAAATCAATCTGCTCATCTAAAGATGTCTTCATAACCAATGTAAGAATGTAAGGGCAACAGTCTTCAAACTGGGATCCCATTGGATACATAGGAGAGATACGCAAGGAAATAGTTGGAAAGCCATCCCTGTTGTGACCTTTTTCACACATCACCCCATCAAGATGGGGACCCCCTAAATTTTGCTCCATTCTGGTCTTTTGGCTTTGGTTCGCTCTCTCTCTGGTCTCTGGTCCTTCCGGGGATTGTCTCGTCGTTTGACCCAGGTTGAAATATTGGTCAAGTTTGTGTAATTAGGGTTTTCATCCTTCAGGCTTATTTAAGGTCAGACTGAGTTATAAAATTGAAATCCAAGCTTAGCGCAGCAGTCAGAAGACTTCCAGCAGAGTCCCCCTAAATTTTCATTGTATTCTGGCAACTTACTATTTTTAGTAAGTATTCAATTTGGGACTATTTTATTGAGATTTTGGAATTCTGTCAGTTCCACTGCATCCGGGTGACATCAAGCTGCCTACACGTAAATTTTGAGCCAGATCAGACGACTTACTATTTTTGGCATTTCAGGCTTTAAGAGCCAAATTAGCGTTTCTACATGAGCTTTTCAGATGCATGTCTGGAGAATCCTTCTGGGTTTTCCGAAACCTTCGCAGTGATGTAACATGCAAACCGAGACAACCACTTTCAGAGTTCAGCCTTCGGAGGCTATTTTTAGGGTTCGCATGCAGTGTTTTTCAACGCATGTCGGGTTTTTCTTTATGGGTTTTTCGAGAGCTTCGCAACGGTGTGACTTGCAAGCAGAGAAGATCGAGTTTTGAGGACTTACTATTTTTAGCCAGTGCATGCATACAGACCAGTTTTCTGGGTTTTTCTGGGTTTTTTGAGATCCCGCGGGCAATATGACATGCAAAACCATCCGGCAGTGGATGAGTCACTTTTCAGACAGTTTCTATTTTTAGCAGGTACACTCCGGCAGCCGCCCAACACTCCAGTCCAGCAAGCAGAACGACATGCAGAAGGAACGAAGTCAAACGGAGACCGTTCGGGATACATGCAAATCAAATTAGGGTTTCCACTTTTATAGGGGGTAAAATCCAAAAATAGCCGAAACAAAGTACCCCACCCATGTCAGCACACTTCAAGGTACCTGCTGGCAAAATTTGAGCAAAGTCGGAGAACTTACTATTTTTAGTAAGTCAGGGCACGGCTATAAATAGCAGGTCTGCACCCGAGGTTGGCATCCGAGTAACCCTCAAGCTATCAAGATCAAGCGTTGCAACTTTCAGGCAAAACGGAGCTACTAAAGTCAGAAAGTCAAACTTACTATAAATAGCAGGTGGCTATAAATAGCAGGTCAGGGCAGAGGACTGACAAAACAGGTTCACAAGGCAGAGAATATCATCTGATGAAATTTTCAGGCAAAGCGGAGCCTTAGAGGTTGAAAATCAAGGGATTTGCTAAAAATAGCACAACTTGCTAAAAATAGAATGCAAGAGCAGGAACAGGCAGAGGCTTGAAAAACGCCTAAGGCAAAAATGAAAGCTCACCTAGTAAAATGCGCCCACCTCAAGGATTGAAGCCTTGAAAAGTTTCTAAGGCAAAAACAAAAGCTCACCTAGTAAAATGCGCCCACCTCAAGGATTGAAGCCTTGAAAAGTTTCTAAGGCAAAAACAAAAGCTCACCTAGTCAAATGCGCCCACCTCAAGGAGAGATGCCTTGAAAAAGTTTCTAAGGCAAAAACAAAAGCTCACCTAGTAAAATGCGCCCTCAAGGAAGGTGAGGATATGAAATATTTCTAAGGCATAAAATGAAAGTAGAGAGGTCAAAATGCGCCCAAGGCAAGATAAAGTGGCTAGGACTTGGAGAAATTTCTAAGTCAAGAAAATGAAAGCTCAAGACCCCATATGCGCCCAAGGTTGCTGGAGAAATTTTTTCTAAGTGTGGAGAATGAAAGTGGCTCATGCTAAATACGCCCTTGATTGAAAATGTTTCTAAGGCGTGGCAAGGGTAAAGGCTAGCAAAATAAAACATCACTGAGTGAAATGCGCCCAAGATGTGAGATGACTGGAGAAAATTTCTAAGTCGCAAAAAATAAATGCCAAGGGATCAAGTGCGCCAGAGGTGTAAAGTGAGGAATTTTTTTAAATGAAATAAATATTTCATCAAAAATATGCGCCTATGGTAGAGAAAATGTTAGAAAATTTTTTCTAAATGGAATAACATTTCACTGGGGAAAAATACGCCCTTGGCATGGAAGGATGATTTGATGAGTTTTAAAATTCTCCAAAGGCAGTTGAAAGTTGACGAATTTTTTTTCAAGGGGAAGATTTGATATCGATGAATATTTTCCATGGGTCAAGTGAAAATCAAATGAACCCGTTTAAAATACACCCATGAGTTAACAGAGTTTGAAAATTAATTTCCTAAGGGAAATTTTAATAGTTTCAGAGAAAACTCGTTTTACCTAGATTATTTTCCTGACGGAAGTTAAATCTCAGAGGATGAATTATTTCGAGCAGGCGAATAATTTTTAATCACCCGGAGTTGAACATTTTAATGAGAGAATTTAAAATGTCTAAGGCAAATTTTATGAAATCGAGGATTTAAATGACAGACATTTTAAAAAGTTGGAAATAAATTTGCTACTCCCACGAATTTTTTTTTGAGTTTAATTTATTGCATTGCTAGAGATTTTAAAATGGGTGCAAATCAAGTCAAATTGATTGTTTTCTACATGAGTTGTTTAAATCATGATTATGGCGGAGACTAAAGGAAAATTGAAATTTGAGAATCGTATTAATAAGCGCCATAATAGCCCGTGACGACTAGCCCTCAGCTTGAATTGAAGATTAGAGCGAGATGGTGGAAGTGATGAGGTGCTAAAAATAGCCCCAGCACTACTTAGCAGGATTCTCCGGGAAAAGTTATTTAAACGATCTCTTCTCTCATTTCTCCTCACATTATTTCGAAGTTGAAGTTGCTGAAGAGGTTCTGGAGAGATTAAAATATTTTCCAAGTGGCTGAGGAGAGAAATTCTGTGAGAGTTTATTTTATTTCGGAGTGTTGAGTTGCTGAAAGTACGGAGTGTTGGAGAAATCTTCATTTGCCGAGACTCTTTCTTTCGAAAAGCTGAAAGTGTGTTGCTGCGACTTCGAAGTTGAAGGTTGAAGTTATTTTCCGGAGTTGCTGGAGAATTTAATTCTCAAAGAGCTGAAAGTGGAGTTGCTGCGAAGTTTAAGCGTTGAGAAGTTGAAGAGGTTGAAATTTCATATTGCTGGCAACTCTTTATTCCTCTAACTGCTGAAGTTGACAAAGTGAAGTCAAGGTTCGAACAATTTGTGCTGGAGAAATTAGCTACATTGCTGAAAGTTATTAGCTTGCTGCGTTTTTTCTTCACCAGTCAGAAGTGCAGTTGTTGAGAGTTGTCTCTAAACTCAGAGATTTTTATACAGTACGAGGTTTGGAGTTAGAAATTTATGCTGAGAAATTTTATTTTCAAAGCTAACTCCGTATTCGCAGCCATCTCGGGAATTGTTTTATTTTAAAAATCTGCAGTCTAGCTTATCCTTCTATTTTATTTTGCAGATGGATGGCGCAAAGGATGTTGCAGGAACAAGCAGAGCCGCAGGCAGAGCTGCAAACACTGAAGCAGGCAAGGCTGGCTCATCTCGACAAGCAATGATTAAGAGGCTCGCTAAGCCATTTCTCCCAAAGTCAGCAATAGTTTCAAAGTTGGCAGGATTGAATGACACCAACCTTGGTTCATTTAATCTGAATGCACTCAAATCGAGGATGTTCGGGCTAGGGGACCATCAACCATCCGTCACGGCACATAATATAATGAAGAGTGGAATCTACGCAGCTGCTAGTTTTCCGCCAGCAATTCAGTGTCCGGAGCTAATTATGGAGTGCGCCAATCACTACAAGCCAGAACGTAGGACGATTGTCTCTCCGGATGGTAAACTGCTCGCCAACTTCACACCGGATGCCATCGGAGAAGCATTTGGGATTCCAACTGCTGAGGAGATGTTATACAGAACAAACAAGAGGGCAGACAAGATGTACTCTTCCTCTTTCGAAAGAGTCACTGCAGTCATCAACCGAGTTTGGATGCAGAAGCCGAGGCCACCCCGCACTAAGCTCCCAAAGCAGATAATTGCCGAGGACGTGAAACAAGAATACTGTGATTTGATAATGATGCTGAGCCGGGTGAATGGGAGTGCACAGGCTTACATTTTCGAGCCTTGGATGTTCTACTTCATTGAGATCATCTTGGAAGGAAAAGAGTGTGTCGATTGGGCTAGGATGATTAGCAACCACATCGATGAGCAATTCAGGAGCTTGAAGGTGACGAAGACTTTCTACATGAGCTCATATGTGATTTACATGTTGGCCAGAATGACTAAATACAGAAGGATTTCGTACAAAGAGCCAATCGGCTGTGCCCCTGGTCAATTCAAAATTCATGAAGCCTGCACACAGCTACATTTGGCTAACATTGCCAACTATAAACGGGCAAATGATGCATTCACAATGCACATTGCGAGGACACTTCAGCAAAGGACGCAGCAGAGAATATCTAAAGAAGCACAGACATTGATTGAGGAATATGGGTATTAGCTCATCCAATTCTCGAAATTCACATATATTAGGTTGCAGGGGTTCACTTCGTATCCGTATCGGTTACCACGATACCCCACTGATCACATAGTAATGCTTGAGGTATCTAGGCAATTGATTGCCTACGATAAGATTCGGAAAAGGAAAAAGAAGGGTGGACTTGATTTCCCTATCACCATGGGAAATTCCATTGAAGGGTGTGTCCCCTCTCTTTGTGACGTAGAAGGCGGAATGACTGCAATCTTATCATTTGTCATATCACTATGACGAGGCGGATTTAGATCCCTTCTGAGTCTGAGCGTTGAATCTGAAACCTGACTCATCACGGAGACTTAAGACAAATGCAGTGGATGAGGCTGAGATAAGAAGAAGGATGTTTTCAAGACTTCCTCTCAAGTTGATTAGAGAATGTGAAATTATTCCAGTTCCCGACCAGGTGGAGGAAGATGTCAACGTTATGCAACCCGACTATGGGTCAGTTAGGGATACTCCTGTCCCACCACCTGATTGGTCCGAGCCAGAGATCATGGACTTGGACACTCTTTCTATCCCGGTGATGACTTTTACCAGGACTTGGGTCGACAGACATGTATGCAGACTTAAGAGCAAGTCGATCGCCCTTACTTACAGCTTGATGGGTGACCCAAGGCCGTTATCGGTAAAAAGAGGGAAACAAATTGCTCGGACATCGAGGGCACAAGTGGAAGTGCCAACCCAGCCGATACCGTTGAGGATAGAACAAGCATCACCCGTGCACTCACAAACTCAATCTTCGAGTTTAAGAGTAGTTTCATTATTTGCCGATCAGAGGGCAGGATTAGAGGAAGGGCGGGGACTTGAGGAGGTAGATCAGCCCAACGCCCGGGAATCAGCTAGTGTCAGTTTATCCAGGGGCGGCCAACAGGAGGAGGAAGAGGAAACAATGGCCGACACCCATTTTCAGCAGATGTTGGATACGGCTTTGGAAGAAGAAAACACAGAACAGGGGACCCAAGGGTCGGGAGATACCAACATAAGGGAGGATGAGCTGGCGGTTAGTGCAAGAAGAGAGGAAGTGCAGAGATGGAATAGCGAAGAGCGGCCTTGTCATTTTAGCAATCCATAGCGAGCAGATCTGATTGGCTTCAAACCCAGAATGAGGAGAACGGATGACCACGGATCCGACCATTGGGAAGAGTTCGAGGATCGATTACTCGCTTCCGAGAGAAAAGGGCGAAAGTTTTCAAAGATCTCGTCGGCGAATGCGGGCTCGCCGCGGCAGTGTGTCCAGGGAAGATTGTGATACGGCAGGGAGGGCTGAAGTATGTGATCACCTGATGGGGATTTAGATTAGATCCCTCACGGGGGAGCCCAAGTTATCGAGGGAGTTCGATAACTCCTATGGGGCATTGAAGGATCGAGTTGCTCGCAGTATAAAGTGAAGAAGGAGCACAAAGAGCGCCCGATGCAAGGATATATGCGAGAATCTATGCGTCGGTGAACCATGACGGACCCGCGGCGATGGAGCGTCCAGCCGAACTTCGAGCGAAGGTCAATTGTTGCCTTAGGATTTAAAGAAATGGAAAGCGGAGGCGGAACAAATTAGGTTAGCGTGTTCATCTTGGGAGGCAGAGAGAAAATTCATGGAGGAC
>VCHN02003932.1:0-12990 GCA_007115665.2 Sequoiadendron giganteum
ATTTCAAAAATCTCCTCTTGGTGGAAATGGTGATTTTGTCAATGTGTAGACAGATCATGGAATGTGAAGGGTTAGAACGGTTCATTTCATCAGCCAAGCACGGGGAAACATGTTTTGGAACCTCTAGAGTCATTAGAAGTCTATAATACACTATTGTACATATACAAGGGTTAGCTCTCTTGTTATCCTCTCCATAATGTTCATTTTACAGTTTTATCATTGGGGTGTAGTGGTTTAGAGATAATAGTCACCATTGTAGGGCTTTGCAAGCTATGTAAGGATGTCAAAGGCTTGTATTGACATGTTGTCAACTTACTACAATGTATATTTGACCGGTGCATGGTGGATTGAGGAAAAACTTGCTCACTCTTGCTGGAATTTTTTTCCCTTTCAAGTTTTCTTGAGGGTAACCTTTTGTGTTTCAGTCGTTGTCACATGTTTCCTTGTTGATTTTATGTTGCAAATGACATTAGAACTATGTTAGGATTTCAAAATTACACTTGACAATGTTCTTGAGGTGTTTTGGAAGAGCTACAAGGGTAAATATTTGTCATTGATGAGCAGTGTGTGGAATATCCTTCCCGTTTACAGATCAAGCACTCAGCAGTCATAGAATACTCTCAAGGTCCCAGTCTTGAATTAGATTCCAGGGTAATAGAATGCCTGATTTTTCATGACTTTCTGCAGTGCCAATAAATAGAGTCCATTGGAACAAAAGACACAATTGTCATTTGAGGAAGGTGGCATCATTTAAATCTTGGGACTTTTGGATCATCTTTTACAAGTAAAATAAAATACTTTATATACATATCTATTCATGAAAAGATACAATATTATTGCAGTAAATATCTAATCAGGGCTACTCAAAGTTGTAGCAGATAAATATTATAAATTTAGATGTTTATACTTTGCTTGAGAATAGATATTTGTATTGTTACACACAAGAAAAATTGGTCAAGTCTAAGCACTTGTTGATTTGATCTAATAGAGGCAATATGGAATCCTATTTCAGAACTTTCCATATTTAAAAAAAGAAAAAGAAAAATCACTTTACTACTAAAACAAGGCTTCAAAATAAACCAAAATTATAGGGGAGAACATTTTCAGTTAGAGCATTTTCATAAGTACTGTGAAAGTTACAATCCAAAATCAACCTTTATGCCTTTTTCTACATATTTTGTCAAAGTGCATGGTTGGGTTTTTACTCTTGCAATGGCATTCATACAGTGCTTTTGTAAGCCACCACTTTTCCCTCTTAATCTGCTGGAAGAATCACTCCAAAAGAGTTTGAAGGTAATTGACCTAACTCAGTTTTGAAGATTAGATGAAGACCAAGGTAAGATGCAAGATCAAACTTGAAATCTGTCTTTGACACATTTGATGATGATGTAAGGATATGGTAGGGAATTCTACACTTGCTTAAGGTTTTGTGAATTTTACCTTCTCAATATGAAGCCAAACTATATCATCAATGTTGAATTGATCATAGGTATGGAGTTGATAAGGTTGCTGCTTATGCTTGGTAGAGACGTCATGATCCACAAACAATATGAACAAAGGGAGTCACTGATTGAAGATATGAAAATATTAAATGTTAGGGACAAGATGCATGTTGATAAGAACATTATTGCCCATGCTTTGCGCCCCTACTAGGAAGGAAGAAGGCAATTTGTTGAGTTCAAGTTAGCCCAATAAGGATGCCAGGGTTATGCGACTTCCATAGTTAGAGAAGGTAAACCCCCACTAGACATTCTCAGTACACTAGGAAAACTTGTCTCCAACATTTTAAGTAATGAGGATGTTGAACAAGAGAGGGTTCACCTCTTAGGGTTCTCAAGGAGAATGTCTAAATAGGGAGGCAACTAGAAAATAATTTTAGCAAGGCCAATTAAGGAACTCATCCTTGAAAAAAATATTACACTAGTGATGAACCACAATTGAGTTCATATGGAAGGCATACAAAAGAAGATAGCAGCAATTATAAAGTATTAAAGAGAAACAACATTAGAATTTCCTTTGTGCCTACAAATACCCTTGGAAATATGCCTGATATTGAAAAAGACTGTTGATCAACAATTGCATAAAGGTGGATATCTTTTTCATTGTTCTTTGCATACTATCCACACAAGTTTGAACATCAGATTTGCCTGGGAGACACACTGTCCATTGCCAGAGTTCTTTGATCACTTTTATGCCTTTTTTTTTTCAGGAAGCAATACACATATTGATAGAGATGTGAGCTAAGACTTATTTTAGATTAATACTAGTATTTTATAGGTTTGCAACAAGGTTACACGGGGACATGTCCCCTACCGTCCCTGGGATGGGAGGACGCAAAGGGAACATCCCCTTGTCGTCCCCGAAACAACCCAATCTGTAGGAAATGCCAAGAAACGTCCCTGGCCATTTGGGGACGATTCCCCATCCCCGGTATGGATAGGGGATGTTGGAAATGTCCCCCATTGTACTGGGGACGACTAGCTGTCCCCTATTGGCTGGGAGGTTCTTGAGGTTAAAAAACAATAAAAAAATCGATTTTTTAATTTTTATTCCTCCTTTCCAAGGTCGCACGGGGCCCACCATCTCTCCCAATGTTAAATTTTTTCCCTAAATTCCAAAGCAAACAAAATATTAACATTTTAATTTTATGCTCTCATTCTCACAACACGTGATCAGCTCATTCTCACGCACGCGACTCTCTCAAGCGATATTTGTTCACAGTCTTGAGTCGAACCATTGCAAACTGCAAAAATTTAAAGTTTCCAGTAGCAAGAAAGACTAATAGCATTGTGATAAGAGATTTTATGAAAGTCTTATTGATGTTTGATACTGCTGTGATAAATTTTATAATGCTTTAATGACATTTCTTATGCTGTTATAGTACTACTCTCGTGATTTATTTACATATTGATATTGTTGTTATCAATTATTAATTTATTGACATATCTATCTCTCTTTCCCTCTCTCTCTCTATAATATATTAATAAATTTTGAAAAAATCATATATATATATATATATATATATATATATATATATATGTATTTTGTATGTCGCCTTCCCCTACTGTCCCCTAAAAATTGCCCCCTAGGAAATGTCTTGGAAACGCATCCACTACTGTCCCCCGTCCCCGTCCCTGAAACGCTGTGGAACATAGGTTTGCAATGTTTTATGGGTTTCACTGTGGCCCTAATCCTGTTAATTTCATTACCTTTGGAGGGTGTGTAAACAAGATCCACAAAATGTTTGTGCAAAAAATAGAGTGACATGAATTTCTATTTTTATTGATAAACAAAATATTTGGTGCCATTAATTTCAGAATAAAATTGGTGCCATGAATCTACTTTTGTCTGTCTTATTATGTAATATTTTATTTTTTACTGTTAATGACCATCCAATGAAGGAATCATCCCAATTCGTCTCTACATCGGTGGATGTTAGTCTTAAATTTATGTTGCCCTTTATGATTCACAACCTGAGAACTATAATTTTCCACTTGACAAAAAAAACATTAGAATTCTTTTTTGGTATTAACTCAGAATAAGGTCTTTTTTAAGAAAAAAAACATGCAAGGCATGGAAGAAGGATCTTTCATTGTGTTTTTCTCTAGATCCGGAGAAGAAATGGAAAACTTATTTTACATTAGAATTTGGAAAAAGACGAAGATCATAGTTTGAAGAAATAGGTACATGGATTTTTATTTAGAGAAGAGTGGGTTTGAATTTTGCATAACTGAGACAGGCACAGCTGCTGATATTGAATAGTGAGGCTTAAGAACTTGCCTTTGAAAAAATGGAGACAGAAATTTTAGTGCCAAGAGAATGGGATTGAAAATTCTGGTCGATGATTAATTAGAAGGTGGTGAAGAGTTCTGAACTGTTAAATGGAGGTAAGGAAGAGCTTACTGAAGTAGTATGAGGAGTTAGATCTAATATGGTAGTTAGATATTTATTTGTGTCAATTTGATTTGTCAGTTTCTATTAGATGGTTGTCAAGCGAGATCAACAAGAAATAAAAAATGGATTATATACATTCTATTAAGTTCGTACTTTATTTCAGCCTTTAGAATATCAGTTTTGTAGTTACTTTAGACTGGTGTCATCTTTTGAATTTGATTATGATATTCTAGAGTGACTTGTTTGACTTCTTTTTCTTAGCTGATGGTTTTCTTCTTATTCTCGTGTAAGCTACTTCCAGATGCCTCTGTCACTTTCTAAACTACCTAGCTTCTTTTTGATTCCATTATATAGAGTTTAAGAAAATGTCAAATGCTAGTCCTTAAGTAGCTGACTATCATGTTCCAGTTTGTACCTGGCAAAAAAAACTCTCAGTTTATACCAATTAGTGATTAAAATGTCATGTAAAGAATTGGGAAGCGGACACATTCCAATCTGACATGTTTTATGAATGTCTTCCTTACAGGTTTCTATATTACAGATTGCTACTCGCAAAAAAGTGCTAATAATTGACTTGATAGGACTATTTGACACAGAACCTAATCTATTGGACACCTGCCTCAAAGTTGTTTTTCATTCTCCAAACATTTTAAAGTTAGGTATGATGCTTCAAAAGTTAGGTAGCTTTTTTTATTTTTCTGTAGAAGAATGTAGTTAATTTTTTATGAGAAGAATATTCTTGGTTTGTTAGACAGGTGATTTGTGTCTTGGTTATAGATTGAATGATTTCTGGTTGAGTTTATTCAAGGTTATTCTTTTCACCACGATCTAAAGCAGCTTTTTGAGTCATATGGAGCTCTAGAGTGTTTTCACTTCTGTGATGGTATTTTGGATCTTCAAGAGCTTCATGGATCCTCTAAGGGTGGCCTTTCTGGCCTTGCAAAGGTTTGTCATTACAAAATTTTGTGTTATAAGTATTCCAATTTTATATTTTACATGAAGTACATTCTTTTGACCAGTTTATATACTTAAGTTAAAATGAGAGAATTAAAAATCACATCAAATGAACATATTCTCTCCACTTTCTATTGATTATGAACTTGATAACCACCACTCTTTTTTGAACCAGACAGTATTAGGAAGTGATTTAAACAAAGGAAGACGGATGAGTAATTGGGAGCAGCGCCCCTTGACCCCTAGCCAGGTATATTGACTACTATTGAGTGAGTTTCTAATGATGGACATTGCTGGTAAAAAAAGTAGGCCATAAATGACATTGCCATCGCTAGCTACTTGTTTGGAAGGTTCTCTTTCAAAGATCTGTGATCAAATCCACAAACACCTTCAGAATTTTTTCAATATATATAGTAGTTGAAACTTGAAGCCCTGATATGCTCTGTTGGGTGTGTATTCATATATAAACCTTATATGTTGGTGTTCCCTTCTTAGTGTTTTGTGACTAAGTATGCCATGATTTCTGGACCTGGGTTTCTTGTGAACAATTGTAAAATGCCAAATGTCATGTGAAGTTGCATGAAGTGTTGCTCAAACCAGGAAGCCCCACCAGACATTAGTCAATAATAAATATTATGGTTCTAAAATGTAGAAACCCCTGTTCTAACTGATCTCTGAAACTGTCTATGTTTTTGCTTGTTTTGACGTTTTTTTTGGCTTTTTGGTGTTTTTGTGCATAAAGGTAAAATGCGATTTTTAAAGAAAGATGATATAAAATCTCTATGCAATACAATAAGCTCAGATCTAACATTAAAAGACTCAGAAAACCATCGCTACTGATTGTATTATCATTCCTCAGCTATTACAATGAAAGATGTCTGACATGCAGGCAAAGTTAAGACAAAATATTAATCAAAAACCTGATTTGCAGCAACTGAAACATTATTGAAATGGTACGGCTGTGATAGGAAACACTTTCTCCCTCCGCCAAACGATCCAGAGTGATGCCAGAGGTAAATACGCCCCTGTTGGTGAAGACAGAGTGCTCAAAGGTGAAGCGCTTTTCCCCAGATGAAAAGTACGGCCTGGTACAAGGCAGTACGGCCCAACAACAGCCTGGTACGGCTCAGCAACAGAAAATACAAATCTGTACGGATCTTGAGAATAGTATCTGGAACTTGGAAAATGGACGCCAATACTGTAAACCCCTTTCCGGATGATTTCCAAACTAAAAACCCTGAAGTTGAAACAACTGTGAAACTCTGTGATAACTTCTGGATGAAGGTATCTCTCTGACTGGCAATAAATCAGCTGATATTTCACAGCCTCTGAACTGCACACACTGAAGATTGCACGTTCTCCAATGCAAGTTGAAAACGGGAACCCTTGGCTCTGTTCTCAGAAGAAAGACTTAGCAAAAATTCGATTTCAATCATGATCAGCTCCAATCCCAATGAAAACCCTTATATCTCCTCAAAAGTTCGACTTTTCTCAATTAGGTATCATTTAAATAAATTCGAACTTTTCTTTTTAATATTTCAATAGTTTCAATCTCATTTTTTAATTATAAATTATAATTAAAAATGGCCCCTTCAATGATGGTCGACCCCCTTGAGATAAAACACTTAAGTTATAATATTAAAATATTATAACTTTATAATATAAGCTCCGAAAAATTAATATTTTAATTGATCTCCCTCAAAATATGTCCGATTCACGAACCGTCTGAAGCTGGCGAATAAGTGAGTGATTCTGCACATGACCAAACCATATTGCTAAAAATAGCAGGGGTGCCTCGCTGAGTGCCAAATACTGCTAAAAATGGCAATTCAGGCAAATGGTGTCCGAATGATCCCGAACGAAAGCCAACTAGTAAAACTTTGACAACCGAAGCCAAGCCAAGCTCCATCAAGACCCTCTATCCATCTTATCAGCCTACGAGGGTCGCATAATAGGCTAATCATAAGCTCTGAGAGATGTCAACTGGAAGGGGACATGACATAAAAACATTATGATCACAAAGTTTCCACTCATTTAATGCTACTATTTTGTTTTGTTTGACTATTGTATGTTACCAATGTACTAATTGGCTATTTCATTTTTTTGTTTATGTTTGCACGTGTGTGCATCTTTGTTGGCTTTAGATTCTTGGCTCAATGAGTATTTTCAAATAATTTTTGTCACTGAAGTTCTATTCTTTGCTAAGTAAATTTATGATTACAATTTTTTCTTAATGTTCTTTTCAAAGCTCTAATGGAATTTGTATGGTTCCAAATCACTCTACTTTACTAGGCTTTGAGAGGGATAGGTTCTTTAGTTGTTCTATGCCAATCATTTGCAAGGGTGTGTCATGTAATACATATTACTGATAACGTTACAGATTTTGTTTTTTGAGTGATTTCTCTTTAAATTTGTGTTGCACGCTTTTGCTTCATTCCTTCCTATTATGAAGAAAATGTCCAAAGCAATCTTTTAGAGGAGTGGAAATAGATATTATGCTCTCTATGGAGTCTTAGATTTCTGCTACTACTCATTTGGAGTCTCCTCAGCACCCTGTTCTTTTCCTGCTCTTGCTTTTCCTCTACCTATGTCCCTCACATGAAGGAGTTAGTGGATCTTGCATGGATGATTACACTTGACTTGGAAATGATTGGTTTAATGTGTAGGTGTTATTTTGACTCTTATTATGTGTTTCCTTTGACATTTTAGACTCATCTGGGTGTTGCTTCAATTTGAATGTGTCATCTGGCCTTCTTGGGGTATTGTTTCATGTGTTGTCTTGTCTGTTTTTAAATTATGAAATCTATCGATTGGTTTGTCAGTTTTGTTTTACCCAAACCAAATTTTTTGCTTCATTAAGGCATTTTGCTTAAAATGGTCTAAACCTTGTAAAAATGATGTCAAAACTCAGTTTTTAGGCAAATCAAGTATGGGCTTTTCGTCAGTGTGATGCTAGGAAGATACTAGCAAAATTTGAAAATTTTGAAAATTAGGGTTTCCAAATCCTTTTTTAGGTAAAAAATCCTAAAAATAGAAACTTGTCAGAATTGGCTGAAATTAATTTTGATTGGCTTATTTTGCATCACGATCACAGTGGTGAAGTCAGTTTCAATTAAAAGTCGGTTTAATCTTGGTGGGTAGTTTTCACTTTTTCAAGAGAAAAATTAGGATCTCCGAGGTCATCAATGGCAGTTGGCTAGTACCAGGTATCAAAATCTAAGCCTGAAACTCAAAACAAAACATTCTATGATGAAAGATGTTGAAAAAGATGCTTCTCGGCAAAGGGGTTTTTCAAATGGCGAAAAGTGCAAAAAATATTCTAAGTCTGGAAACACTTTCACTTTGTAACATGGGAGACACTTGCGCAATCAATGCGCAAATCAACTTTACAGTGTCCGTACATGTGAAAATGGTGAAATATAGTCACACACACGTGTCTGTAGCAGTAATGCTTCTACGTGGTCAACTCAGTAGCTGACATGGTGATCGCAGAGAGCAAAATGGAGAAAGTTATCATGTGCAAAGCAAATTTGCACCCCTATAGCCTAGGGGTGTCCTTCTTTTTGGAGGCCAAGATTTAGTTGTTTTGGGTTGCAAATATATTCAATCTCTTCAGTTTTCTGTTAGCTTTCCGACAAGCTATGGAGCGAGTCCGTCTAAGTTGCAGAACTCCGACAAACAAAGGCAAAAATAGAAAGTACGAGGAGATTACACATCACAAAGGCAGTCAAAATTTACAAATCTGCACCCTTGTAGCCCAAGGGCACCCTTGAATTAGACCCCTCAGATGGTGGAGTTTGTAGTTTCCGTTTTACAAGGAATCTTTGGTAATTCAACTCCACTCTGCAGTGCACTTGTTCGTAAGATCGTCAGATAAGTTGAGTGACCGTGACAGTGGTTCCAATGAGCAAGTAAAACAGAGGATAGTATAAAATGAAATATCAAATTGCTCTTTTGCTGGCTAGGGGTGCCTTGCCTTTAGGCTAGTTAGATGAGGCTTCTTGCAGCTGTCGTCTTCACGAGGCTTGTGCGGAATCCTCCTAGCTATGCAGTGAATTTATCCGTCAGTCATTGGGATTTGTGAATCGCCTATAATCAAAGAATTTGTGCAAAATGGAGACAAGTGGAAAATAGCTAAGTATGGGTTTTACACATTGCCTTGAAAAAGGCGCCTTTCTTGTAGAGGCATTAAATGTAGTTTGTTTGCTTCGTCTCTCCTAGGAACATCTCTTCCAAGTTGTTCCATCTACGCAACAAGCCCATCAGCATGCAAATTGGAGAAATCTAGCTCTCGGTAGCGAGGGTCAAAGTAGGGCACTTAGTTGAAATCGACAAAATGCAAAATTGTATTGATTCCTATTTCTGCTCCTTTGCAAGCCTGTTGGTTGAATATTTTGTAAACTTAGGAGGTTTAGCAAAATGGTGATTTCAACATAGTGTGTGAGTTAAACTCTCCTATTTAAGGGAAGGCTCCCCCTATCTAAATAACTAAAAACAAATATGGATGGAACGATAATCTTTCCTCTTGTTTCAGGAGAGATCAAACTCTTTTCTCTTCGCAGAAAAGTAACATGAATTTGATAACAACTGCTTGTAAATAAAATCAGTAGAAAGGAAATGAACTTTCCTGAAAGCTCAAAGACTTCCGTCACTTCCTTCGGGACAAGAAAACAACCTCAAACACAAAGTCTTGAAAATCTGCAATCCTATCTACCCTTTTAAAAGATAATTCTAATGATAATATATAGCATATGACAGCACAAAGTCTGAAAATAGGATGTATCTATTTAACTACTATGAATGAGAATCGTCATGAGCACAAAGACTTGCAATTCTTCTTAACTTCTAATTTATGAATTCAATCTTCAATATTGACAGCACAAAGTCTGAAAATATATTTATTGAAGCTCTTTCTAGCAATCTTTCTCAATTTTCAAATGATCACAAAGCAATGCCCCAAAATGACATAAGAACACAATGGACACAAAGTGAGAATTCAACACAAAGTTTGAAATCTGCAACTCTTTGATATTATTTGAAAATGAACAACTTGTAATTATAAAGCTCAAAGTCTTTATGAGTACAAAATTTTGCAGAGTTTTCTTGCTTGCCAAAAAGATAAAAATTACAAAGGACCTCCTCAAGTATTTATAGGAGAGAGGCCTTGAATAAAAGGTGGGAGGATCTCAACAAACTTGAGAAAATCTCTCAACTGCTAACTAACTGTAATTGACTTATTCAACATTACAAGTCCTATTGCAATTTGACTTGTAAGGTTTTACATGTAATTACATTTTACAACTTTGCAAGTGATATGATTACTTGCAATTACAATTTTTCATTTTACATGTAATTTGTCAAAACTAAACTACAAATACATAATTGAAACTATTCTAAGTGTCCGAAGACACAACTTGAACTACATCATCCTTGATTGGGTCTTCATGCTGCTTCAAGATTTTAGAACTTGAAGTATTTAGGATTGGTGAAGAGATCTTGAACTTGGAACAAGAATTTGCATTCTTAATGATCTTTGTGTCCTTGGCGAACTTCAACCTTATCACAAGCTTGGAGTAGTACCATTTCTTTAGGAAGTTCTTCTCTTCGTTGCATCCTTTTTTCATGCTTGATTCACTTTGTCCCTAGATGGTTTCATGAGGATTATCGACTTTCGAGCTGCTCCATGAATTACTGTTGTATCTCTTCTTCTTTTGTTCACTGATGAAGAACCCATAACACCTTATTCAAGATGAAATTGTTATAAAACAATGCCCATGCCTTGATTTATTGGTTTGATAGATCATGTGTGTAAACAAGACTAACAAGGGAAGGGATAATTTGATGCAAAAATGGGCTCACAAGTGAATTTCGGGTTTTGGAAGGCTGACAGCAAGTAAGGTATAATGTAATCGGGATTTTTGGAAGCCATTGCAAGTAAAAGTGCAAGGTAGGAAAAATAAGAGGTCATTGCAAGTTTATCATTTTAACTTGTAACCTTGGTCAAAATCTCCTACTTGTAATCAAATTATGAAAACCCGATTTTCAGCCAAGGGCATCATTTTTTGTAAAAAATGATAATGATGATGAAGAAAAATGGTAATGGCAAATGAATATGAAATGAAGGCAAGTGAATGAAAAATGAAATGGAAAGGCGAATGAAAGAGAGAGAAAAACATTTTTATGAATGAAGGGCGAATGAAGTATGATGGTGTATGAAAGAGAAATGAATGAAGGGTGTGTGAAGTGGAAAAACGCATTTTCAGCCATACACTTTTTTTATAATATGCAATCTCAATCTCCATAGAAAGGCAACCCAAGAACAAAAGATTTAAAGCAACAAAAACAGAAAAATAAAAAGAAACAAAGAACAAACTCAAATCTGCAAAAATGGGGCAATGGTAGTGTAATGTCCCCATTTTAGCTTACATTCTCAATGATTGATGGCCTATCCCTGGGGTGCTGTCGGCTAGTCAGAGGCAGAATTAGGGTTTCCGACTGTTTGGTGGGTTCTCTTGAGGATTCAGGGTTCTGCTTGTTGGAGTTTGGGTGTTTGGATTTTGGATTCCTTTCTGGGTTTTCAGAAAGCTTCGCAATGGTGGCGCATGCATTGCATTCTGAGCAACTTCTTGAATTTACTATTTTTAGTAAATTCTATATTTAGCAGTGGTCCAGTCAGCACCAGCTCAATCAACTTTCCTTCACTTGGAGTTCATTGGGTGATCCTGATTTTTGGCTTAAGAGGTTCATTTTGGAGAAATAAGTTATTTAAAGTCAATAATGTTTTATTTTATAAAATAACCCCTTGTCCTAGTAATATGACTTTAAGTCATTTTAAAGAAGGGGACTTTGAGGGTTATTCTCTCATGAGGAACATATTGCGATTTTTCCTAAAATTAATTGCTCAAATGGAATTGGACGCCAACTTTTGGAGAAAAGATAATTTTAAATTAAAGGAAAATTGCCTTTATGAAAAGGGACGCCATCTTGAAGGAAGACTTGGTCAAGTCAAAACCCTAAAAGCATCTTGTGGAGTGGGCGCACCTTCCAGAAGCATCTGGAAGTGTCTTCTCAAAATTATAAAAGGGAGCCTTGGGTCTTCATTTGATCATCTTATGTTTATGATATTGTTATGCTGTCGGAATGGCTTTGGGACTGCTTCGAGGAATGAATGCCTCCTAGCCTTGGCTCGACTTCGTGCTTGAGAGATAGCGCCTAGTAGAGAAGTTGCTTATTGTTGAGAGTTTTTTTAGTGAGGTTTGCTTTGTAGCTAGAGTTTGTTTGTAGTTCAGATTATTGCATTTTATGTCATTTTCTGGAGTTGTTGATAACAAGGCTGAATCTGTAGTTTCACTCGTAAATCTGAAAATAAAAATACAGTCGTTCTGGGTATTGATTCATTGAGTTTCCTTGATAGGGGCGACCCTTCTTGCAAAGATTCAGATTTTAATATTGTGTGTTTATTTTTTAAAAGCAAAATCGCCTCTCTCTATTGGCCGTACCATTCTGGTCTGCCTGGCAAGTGTTTAGAAAAAAGAATATTTCGATTTGTTAGTTGTTTCTTGGTCTAGTCCTCATTGCCATTATTATAGCTTTCTATTGCATCAGGTCTCATGTCATTCTGGCAAGTATTGAGTGAGTTGTGAGTATTTTGGTGAGTTCTAGGGTTGCTGATTGCTTCATTTCAGTTGCTGGTCTGTTATATCAGTCATAGATAAATGCAGATTTGTGAGGGGTTTGAGTCCAGAGAGGTTTGTCAAGCATTGAGGAAGTCTTACAAATTATTGCAGCATTGAAGAACTTGGATTACTAGGCTTTGGCAAGATTTCTAACATATTGTAAGCTGGCAGTAGTACTGACAACAATTCTTAATCTTGCTTTATCATGAATGTGTAATGCTCATCTTTACATTTTGTAATCGCATTTGTATTTCCTTTATCTCTGCCCTATGGTCGCCTCATTTCTGTAATGGATTGAGTAGCACATGCTTGGTGTTGAGCTTGCTTTCAGTTATTAGATGATAGGGACCCTCTGACCACATGCTCGTCGTTCATCGACGCATTTCTTGGTTAGAGTTCTTGTATCGGCATTTCATTTAAGATCCTCTGACCATATGCTCGCCATCTCTTGGCGCCATTCTTGGTT
>VCHN02001016.1:0-26418 GCA_007115665.2 Sequoiadendron giganteum
AGTCATTCAAATTCAAATTTGAAATTGGCACATTTGCCAAAACTTGCACATTCCTCACCCTCTCACACCTTGACAAGTGGCATCTTGTCATTGGCCCATGAATGATCTCACATTCATCAATTTGGCCTCTCCTCTCTTCAAGCTCAACTATAAGTTGAAGGATTCTCTCCTTCAAACATATAACTCATGCTCATTGTAAGGTTACTCTCCACTTGTGAGAACTGATCTTGCTCATCATTTGGCATTTTTCTTAGCAATATTTTCTGATTGCAAGGTTACTCTCTTCATTTGAGAGGATATCTTGCTCTTCATCATCTATCATTTGGAATTTTTGCTTATCATGGATTGGGAAAGGGCAGCTTTCTACAACACTAAGTTGCACCAATCCACCATAGGATAGATATACTCCATGTCTTCTTTGCATGCTTAGATTAGTTTTATCATTTACTTTGAAGAATGTTGTATTATCCTATGAAGATGTTAGAATCATGCTAGCCATGATGCAGATTTTCACATCCTACAAATGGCGCTAGAAGGAGGGCAAACTAATGCATTTTATTTCTATTTCTGCTTGAAATTTGTTACTTCATTCTGTTTTTATTTATTTATTGAATGAAATAGGAATGCTAGTAGCAATACTACTTTGTGTTCATCTAAGTCTTACTTAAGCATTGTTTTTCTTTTCATACTCATGTTTAGTTTGGGAGGTTATCTATTTGCCTCAATTCCGGTTGAGTTGAAAGGCTAATCTTGATCGATCTCTTTGTCATATTGAATTCATCCATGTTTTCCAGCAAATCTGTCATGACTTAATATACAGAATAATCAAGGCTCTTCTCTATTTAATATTCATATAATCTATGGCATCTCCTAAGATTGATGTCTTGTCCGTCTTGGTGGCAAATGGAACTATAGATCTAAGAATTTTGAACTTCTCATTCAGTTTCTCCCTCCTCTTGCGCTCAGCAAGAACATGACATGTATTGAGCTCTTCTAGCTTAGAACCATTTTGGGCTTCTTTGCTAGTTTTAGGCCAGGTTTCATCCCCGTACTTGCATTGTAGCCTGGTGATCTAATCGCCTACTTGAGATTTTCTAAAATCGTTGAAACAAATCCATTTTCTGCATTTCCTGCAATCGTGGCAGTCTAAAAGACAAGAATTCTTTGAAGTATTTGTCAAATAGTTCACATGCCTTCTCGTCACCGAGCCTTCTTGACTTCCAGCTTGTCTTTTATTATTTGAAGGTTGTGAGTAGTAAGCAGTGTCACCTTCAAATTGGTTGTCTCAACATAAATGCTAATAGCTTGCAATAGCATTTTATGATGGCGAGGGAAAATGTGCAGTCGCGCTGGCATTAATGTGAAAAAAATGTACATAAAGGCTCGCATGCTTCTCTGGTATTTCTTGTTCCTTTGGACACCACCATCGACTTCTAAACTGCTGATCACTGTTCTTTCAAGTCTTTTCTTACACTGACCAATCAATTTATCTTTGCATTCTTGTCAGAATTACAGGTGAAATCAATGTATATTCTGACAGCGACCAAATCTTGGGAGGTATCATTTCCAGTCAGAAATTTATTGCAGGTCACGGATGTTAATAGCGCAATATCTATTGTTGAGTGTTGTGTTGAAGCTAGAAAATGATGCACAACTGGTTTAATAAATTCATATAGGGGACTTATAAGTGAACAGTTGTAAAAACTTCTAAGATACCCCGTCCGATGCTTAAATGTCTAGAGTAGGTCATGATAATTTCGCCCTGGGATACATAGTCTTTTAGGTATGTCTTTTATGAGGAATGTGAGTATACAGGACCACGTTATTTAATGTCCCTATTCAAAGCTTGTGCGAGATTGCTAGAGGTAAAATCTGTTTGTCTTGTGAATGGCGCTATCAATAGTTCAATGAATTTCAAATTCGATATCAAGTATGCCATCATGAAGTCAGTTTTGTTTGCTAGCAGCATTAAAGTGTAGGTCAATATTTGCTAAGCATTTAAAATAAGCAATGAAAACGTTCCTTTGTTAGCTGAGGCGTACATGGGAGGGTCATATCAGCAAGATCTCAATGGTTACCATGTCGGTGCAGATCAAACAATTTGATTGGTTTGTGGGTTCCTCTGACCTACTCTTTAACTTCATGGTTACCAAGTCTAAATCATAGATCACATCTTGATTTCTATTCTAGTTTTTAGCAATAAGTTTGATGACCATATAATTTTCCTGTTTCTCCATTCTTCGATGACTTTCTTTAATTAGATTTGTGTTCTTCAATTTGAGATTTTCACTTTCTGCTTAAGGCAGAGTCGGTTCCTGCTGCATCTACCCATTAGCTACAACAATTCATGAGGGATTTCGTTTGCGCAAAGAATTTGCAACTTTGAAGTATAAAAAATGATCTTTGAAGAGTCTTGGAGTTGAAGAAGGTTGACAAAGCATTTTTAAATGCTTGGGGTGTTCATTTTCTACTTTCATTTTCTATTTTAAACCAACTCACATTTCCTTTTGGGTTTAAAATTAACCATTTGATTTGATCTTTTCAAAGTTGGTTAAATTGAATATTAGACACTTACTAGATTTCAATTTGGGATTAAAATTGAACAAGGCAACCTTCACACTTGGATTTTGGTGCTTAAAACGAATTCACCACTGCTTTTTGGACTTAAAATGAACAACTGTTTGTCATATTTTGCAATCTTTTTCACAAAGTAATATCATCAAAAAGATGTATGTGCTTCTCTTGTGCCTCACAGTGATCTTGAGAATCAAAAGTTTTTTTTTATGATATTAAGTTGTCAAAAATATTGCCTCCACACTTCAATTTGGGATCTAAAATTGAACAAAACATGCGAGTGTGAGCACGATATATTGCGGAGGTTCTCCCCTTTGTTTTTCAATGAAGGTTGTGTGAATGACGAGATATGTTAGCTCGCTATTGTTTATCTTAGAGGGCCTGCCTTGTGGGAAAAAGTAATCACCCAAGGGAACGACCCAACCGGGAACACGCTAAAGCCAAGCGACTTCCACCCGGGATATAAGTGTGGATATTGGAACAAAGGCCAATATCACGAGGATTATTCCGATGAGATGGACAGCAATGGACTCTCGCCGACGTTGGATAATCCCCCACGAACGGAATGCCCGAATTAGAACCCTTGTTTAGAAATTGGCCAAAACCTTATCTATCTTGTTGGTGCAAAAGGTCATGTCCTTTGAAGCCACCCCACATAACATGTGGTCTTGTTGTGGAAATGGAAAGTATGCCATGGGAGATTCATGGGTACTAACGCTTGGCTGACCCGAATAAGTGAGTGTCGTGGAGGGGAGCCAGTGTGGTCAAGCATTTAGCCATTCACACAAGATATGCACAGCTGGATTTATCCAAGTGGGAACCCAACAAGATATTGCCTTATCAACCTAGGAGTGTGAAAGTGCTTGGAAAAAACACATTGCTTGATCTTAGAAACATTTGGAAAACAAACATACACAAAAAACCTTGAAATTTCAAACACCTTGTGGGAAACAAATACCTCTTGACGAACTTGGACACTCTTGCTTTCCCTAGGGATCATATCCTTAGAGGTTTCTAAGTGTTTGAATTCTATCATCATTTTTTTTCACTAAGGATAAACCTAGGAAACTTTTGCCCTAATTTCTTTGATTTCCACATAATGGACATTGTGGGATGAAAATGAAAGCAGGACATTAGACATTCAGTTTGAAAACATAATCAAGCAAGTGACTTTAGTAAAAAGGATTCACTAAGACAAGATAAAAGACAAATTTGATTACACATGTGTTTTCTAACATGATCAAAATCCCAAAAACCGAAGTTCAAAAAGCTTAGTGTGAAAGCTAGTGAGGAGCGTCTTGAGATCTTGAATTGTTTGAAAGGTTTACTTTCCTCCCATAGGAAATATAGCGTGTTCTTCAACACCGAGGTCTTGTAAGAAGAAGTGTTATTCCAAGTCAAGTCTAGGATCAATTCAATCACTTTCATCCATCTCTCAACCATTAAATCAGTCAAAAGTCACCTCACCAACAACTCTTGGAAACTTTGTAAACATTTGTCATGCTAACTTTTTAGGAAAAATCAAAACCAATTTGTTTGACTTAACACATCTAGTCAAACCATCATCTTATACACAAGTTCTCTCTTGGATAATACAACTTCCTAGGGTTTACGAGTTCATCTTGTTTGGCTTAACACACCTAGCCAAATTATCAAATCATCACCTCATTTGACATGACGCACTTAGTCAAACTACCATCTTGTAGGAGTTAGCTCTACGGATAACACATCTTCCTAGAGCTTTACGATTACATTTATCACATTTTGTTTGACTTAACACATCTAGTCAAACCATCAATCCAATCATGATCAAATCAAGTCCTCAAAGCTTAGCATTTCCTTCAAAGTTTCTTTAAGAGTTCCATTCATCCATATCACTCATCTTCCATTTATCTCATCCTCATTATCGCTTTGATCCTTCAATTATCCTAGTTCTTCGCTTCTTTGAACCTAAGGTTTAGACCGATCTAAAGGATTAGAGGTTCATCTCTTACATTCTTGAAAATTGATCTTCATTTTATGGTTCAAACTCGATCTCAACACAAGAGGTACATGGAATATAAACTTGATCCATCCATCATGAGCAATTCGATTCAACCAAACTATCCAAGCCTTGCAATACCATTTGATTTCCAAAGCTTGTACAATGCATACATGGGAGCATTATCTCATACAAACATCAATGGTACAACAAATATGAGCATACCCAATCTTAAGTTTGGAACACCTTTCCCAATGGTAGATTTAAATCCAAGTCCAAATCTGCAAATCTATCAACCAAATGCTCAATGCATGAGTTTTCCAAACAACATTATCCCACAAAATCCATACATACCAAGTGCAACTTTACCAAACATGACCATTTCAAATCCACACTTGGTAAACTTTGGGGTCGACATGTTTGCAAATCCCCCTAATGTTGTTCAAAATCCTAGCAATATATTGGAAACTCCATATGTTGATTCAAATCAAGGTAACCCCATGCAAAATCAAAGTTACCTAAATCAAGGCAATATGATTCCCAACCACAACAATATTCAATTTCAATCTATCATGCCAAATCAAAACATCATACCAAATCATCTCATTTTTCCATCGATATTGCAAAAACAGATGGCAACTATCCAAGCAACCCCAACAATTAACACCATTCCCATTCCACCACCACCACCGCCGCCAAAACACAGCACGACCAATTCATTCTCCATCATGTTGCAAGCTGCACAAGAAACTTCCCACAAAAAGGCACTCCAATCCCAACAAGCTACACATCTAGTTGCTTAGCAAGCACAAGCGGCTCAAATAGCCCAACAAGCACAAGCGCAAGCAGAATTCTACGCACTATTGCAATCAATCCAAGAAGAAGTAGCACAACAAAGAGCCCAACAAAAAGCTTTGTTGGCAAAAAAACAACATGATGAACAACAAGTGTTGTTGGCTCAGCAGCAAACACAGGCATTACTTTCCCAACAAAGCTTACAACAGATTCCCACCACAATTGTTGAAATAAGAAATCAAGATCAATCTATCAATAAGCACTTTGAAGACATTTCAACCTTGACCAATGATCAAATCAACATACACCAAAAGCCACTTTTCAATCATGATCAAAACTCACCAATGATGTCTAACAATGATCCATTCAAAGGAGGGTTAACATTATTTGATCCTATAATTTGTGATCCTTCAACTAATGACAATGTTGAAAATGTCTCTACATCAGCTAATGAGTTAGAGGACATAGCTCAAGAATTTATTCCAAAGCATGATCAACATCTTTCACCAAGGTCTAGCAATGATCCTCTCCAAAATATATGGCCATCCTTTGACCTCATGAAATTTGAGAATATTCCTATGCCTAATGAAGATATCCAAGAAAGAAATCCATTCTTTGAAATTGACCCATGTCAAGAACTTGATCCAAAGCATGTTGAAAGCAATTCCGAAATCACTCAAGATCGAGAATTTGTATCTCCAAGCTACTACAACGATATAATGGACACTCTCCTATCTATACAAGATGTTGCAAATGATGACCATATCCGCATACCACATACTCTTCCATCTACCCATGAGATGCTTTCTTTGGATGGACCTGTAGATGATCTTCATTCAAAAGAAGAGTCTCATACTCTTACTGAGGAACAAGAGTCTCCTACTCTTAAATTTTGTACACATGATCAAGAAGTAGAGAAATGCAGAGACATATCAAAAATGGATCATGAAGAAGGCTTGTACATAAGTCATGAATCAGAAACATCCTATGAAGTGAGTCATGAGGAAGACTTTTGTGTAGACAGCAAAGCATCAACACTTCTTGAAGAAGCACTACAATCTGATATGTCACAAGATCAAGTTGAAGATATCAATCAGGCATTCATCCCACATATGGAGGATCCTGTCACTTATGAAGTTGGATCACTTACCTTTCTTAGAGCAAGCTATCTCGTCAATAAAGAAGCTGACACATTTGAAGGTCCACCACAAAGCAGAGAAGGAGCAACACCTTGTTTCCAAGGTAAATCATATCCTATGGCAAATAAATTTTTTCAGCAGATGAATTATCAAGGCAGGGGATTAGGCCTACATGAACAGGGTATCTTGGAATCAGTGCAGATTTTTGGCAATCCTAAGCATCAAGGCCTTGGTTACTCAACAATCAAGGGATCTCAACATATCAGTAATACTATCACCATACTGGGGGCAACTTCGTCTCAAGCAAATGTCAACATAGGGAGCACGAAGGATCCTTATGATGAAACCAATGCCAATACTACAACCCACCATGTCATGAATCTTCATCCACCCATCACCCCATACACAAATTGGGACCAACGTCAAAAGAAATATTCAAATCAAAGGATGAAGCACGAAGGACAAATCAAATACAAGTGGATACCAAAGAATACAAAGAAAAATTATCTCTATCAAACTCCATTAGTCGAAGAAACTATGGGGCAAAATCCAAAAGGGGCAAGTATCCATCCAAGATTTGCACAAAAGAAAAAGCCTGCTTCTCAAGTGACATACAAAGTGTATCAAGCAGTTGGTCCAAATTCCATGCGCACTTCCATATCCACCCATTATTGCTCATCTTTCCAAGTTTGGAGAGTCAAAGGTTCCAAACCATCGACCAATCCATCTTTTACTCCTAAACACACTCCATCCACGCCTCCACGCATGATATCCAATTCTCACATTGACCATGTGTTGGCAACGACCCTTCATCATAAGGATTCAGAAGGCACCCTATCGCGATGTGTGCACAAAGACAGAGTTAAGTCCATTATCAGCAAAGCAGAACAGATTTCTCAAAAGTTGCATTCAAGTGCACGTATCTTGGCAAAGCAACTTCTTCAAACAGGATACCGATGGCATGTTATGACAGAAGCATCAACATCAGCACCACCAGGTGGTTCAGCATCAGCTTAAAATCTCTCAGAAAATACAAAAACAATCAGAAAATGTCCTGAAAAAATGGTCACCTTGATGAAAACCTGGCAAACAGGCGTCTTGGCGACAACAAAAAAACAAAAATCAAAAAAATCAGAAAAAGGATTGAAAACAGTAAAGAAAAAAATCGTCCTCCAGTGAAAACCATTTCGGTGGCGCTTTGGACAAGTACCATGATGAAAACCTGGCAAACAGGCATCATGTGTAGAATCGAGCATCTACGTGCGCCAGTTCAGAAGAAAGCATCTTATCGCATCCATAATGAAGCCAACATTCCATCCATATCATCCGTTCATCCATGAACGTTTATCCAATCCATTTTCCATCTGCATCCATACTCCAAGTTATCTTGATCTTGGAAAATTTTGGTGCACACTTTACAGTTGCTTATGGTAGACATCTTGACATGGGTCATTTTCACGATCCCATCCTATCCAACATTATCTGAGCCTTGAAGCATTATCCGAATGAGCATTCCTCTATTCTGAGCACCCTTATCTTATCGCAAGATAATCCATATCCATTCGTATCCAAGAATCTACCCATGGTCGTTCAAACATTGCTAGACACTGGGGGCAGATAATTACATCTTGCTTCGTGAAAAAATCTTGATCTATATCATCCAACTTATGAAGTGATCCGAACATTGGCAAATATGAAATAAAATTAGTCGAAGTACTTGTGATCCAAAATCCAAGTCACTAGCCCATGGCATATTTTGACAAGAAGACATTCTTTATCATGCTCTATCTTTTGTCGAACATCAATCCAAGCAATTCATATCAGTCGCATCTAATGTGCACATATGTGTCACATCAAATCATCAAAGCAATTTTGTTCTAACTCAAGCTTCATCGATCTTGATCAATCAAATCTAATCAATCATCACCTTGTTTGACTTAACACACTTAGTCAAACTATCATCTTGTGCATGAGTTTACTCTAGGATAACACAACTTCCTTGGGTTTACAAGTTCATTATCATCACTCTGTTTGGCTTAACACACTTAGCCAAATTATCAAATCCATAATCACCTTGTTTGGCTTAACACACCTAGCCAAATTATCCTTTTTGTACGAGTTTACTCTGGGATAACACAACTTCCTGGAACTTACGAGTGCATTATCACTTTTGTTTGACTTAACACACTTAGTCAAACTATCAATCCATCAATCTAATTGATCAACATTAAAGCTTGGTTTTCAACAAAATACCAAAACAAAGCACTGATATCATATCATGTCCATATCCGAATCATCAAAATTATGCGAAAATTCAAAAACATTCAGAAAAATCATCAAAAAAAAACCAAAAACATTCAAAAAATCCATCAAAAATTTCAAAAACATCTAGAAAATCATCAAAAAATCATCCAAATCATTCAAAAATCCAAAAACATGTCGAAATATCAAAAATCTTCAAAAAATTTCATCATTAAGTCTTGTCAGTTTTTTCCACCTTGTCGAACTACGTCGTCTCTGAGCTTGAACGTAGGCAAGGCTGATCTTTGATCATCCCCCGAGACGGTTGGGTCAGTCCTTTAGGCGTCCGTCGCATTGGCAATCCGTTTGCCCATCTAGTCTGCATCTTAAGTCAGTCCTTTAGGCAATAAAATGGCAATCCATTTGTCCATATTATCATCAAGTCAGTCCACCACCAGTCGAACTATGTGGTCTCTGCGTATATAACGTAGGCAAGGCTAATCTATGGATCAGCTCCCGAGACCCCTAGGATAGGTCTTTAAGTTAGTCTGTTCGTTGTAAAATCTTGAAAATACCAAAAACATTGGAAAATCTTGAAAATACCAAAAACATTTGTAAAATTCCAAAAATACCAAAAACAGCCTCAAAACATTTGAAAAAAAAAACCAAAATGGTGCATCCATTTCATCTCGCTTTCACTCGTGATTGTCATCACTCATAATAAATCATCGTCGCTTTCACCCTTTGGTGAGTTAGTCAGAAGCAAGTTTAGTAGGTTCTAAAGTGAACACCTAATCGTCAAAGTCTCGAAGGTCTAAGTCAGTAAGTTAGCAAGTTGGTCAACTCGGAGTATCAATAGCTTATCACCAATCAGTCTCACCAAAACCCTGATCACTACATGTCCTAGGATGAAGCTTTCTTGCGATGGACATAAGCATCAGGTACCCCACAGTAGTTTAGCCTTGGCTAGCGGTACGAAGAACATCAACTTGTTTGTTTACTTTATTTTGGTCTTTTTGACTTATCTTATTTTGCGCTCATTCCAAGGACCTCTCGATGATGCCTAAACAAAACAGGTTTAGAGAGAAAGGAATGGGGCAATGATCATTATCTTTTTATCTGTTGTGCTTGTTGGATGTTCTTGTAAAATAACTTGGCGAATACTTTCTTTGTTGGGTCCGTCCTAGCAAGGTTTCCGTATGTCAAGTGTGAACAAGATCACTCCTATCTGATTGCCGAGTCAGAGTCCATCACACTAGGCACAACGCCATCTTGGTTCTTAATACCTTGATGCATCGCACCTATGTGTGTTATCAAACATAAAGAAAGTTACGCTCTTTATCTCCCATTCCTGGATAAGCAATACATCATCATCTTTCATCATCATCTCTAATAAAGTTGGCTTGTTGAAATTCTGCATCTTCTTGGATTCAAGGGTTCATCCCTCTCATTCTTCTACCTTCTTTCACGCTAACAATGCATCCATCCTGCACCCATGCTGCATTCATCCTCTCATCTTGCATAATCACGTCATATCATTATAGGACAACATCATCCATCTCATCCATCTCACATGCATCACATAATCATTTAACATGCTTAAAATAATATAGATTTGTTATTCTAAGCATCTTCTGAACATCTCATTTTCATCATCATTATCATATAGATCATATAGTCTCACAATCCATACATCCATTTTGAACCTCTTTGTCGTGAGATCCACCTCAAATTGTATCTTTTCGCTCGATCTCTCGAGGGGGCAATGTACTAACGTACTTATTTTCCACTGGGGCATCCGAAAAAACCAAAGAATTTTTTAATTTCGATGCCGGCAACATCATTCTTTGAACCAATGCAACGAGTACATTGCTTCAAAGAGGGGCAAAATGTAGACATGCAAAACTGACATCATACATCTCGCTCTAACTAACATCAAATTCTGCTATTAATTAATTAAACAATTTATTGATTAATTTACTAAGGTTCATAAATAAATCAAAATTATTTAATCAAATCCTTAAAGTTCTTCTCATTTGATTTATCAAATGTCACTCCCTAATATCATCCAAGTTAATTAATCTAAATTAATTAACTTCTAATCATGATTATCATTCTCTAGCTTTTGACTCAACTAGAGTCAAATCCAAACTCCTAACTAACCCACCCACTTGCACCAATAAATCATTTATTTGATTTATTATTTCTTCTAATTACATTCAAAATGGAATCAAAATGGAATATTCTTCCAATTTGAATCTTCCCCCCAAAAGGGACTTGTCCCTTCCAACAAGGTTTTAAATGCTATTTGCACAAGTCAACATGGCATTTATTGCACCTTTCATCCCCCCAAAACATGTCAAGTCATTCAAATTCAAATTTGAAATTGGCACATTTGCCAAAACTTGCACATTCCTCACCCTCTCACACCTTGACAAGTGGCATCTTGTCATTGGCCCATGAATGATCCCACATTCATCAATTTGGCCTCTCCTCTCTTCAAGCTCAACTATAAGTTGAAGGCTTCTCTCCTTCAAACAACACAACAGCCACATATCCAAGCATCTACACTATAGGCAACTTGAGTTCAAGCATCTCATTGTCTATATCATCATCTTGGCAATCTAAGCTTATCAAGGATTGGGAAAGGGCATCCTTTCTACATCATAAGGAGCACCAATCCAATATGGGATAGATTTGTATTTAGGTTTTATATGCTTCCTTTGGTTTTGTTGTTTAAATGTCTCATGTAGCATATCTAACTTGATGCAATATCTCATAAGGATGTATGTTTCTGTTTATATTGTTTTTGTCATGTTAACTAACCAATTTGCAGATTTACATCCCTCTGTTGGATATCGCTTGTCAAGGGTAGCATAAGGAATGTTATGAGAGGTGGATGAAGGTATGGGGGGATAGCTCATAGGAGTAATTGGATTTTGGGAGGTGATTGGAAAAAGTTTGCTAGTAGTAATAACATCAAGGGGATCTATATTACACTCTTCTTGATCAACAAGACTTTCATTATCATCATCAATGTAGTTGGGATTTCCTTTGACTACTATTACTGGTCATGCGGTAGGAGGATAAGGATTCATGACGTTAGATGAAATAGATATGGATCAATGAGATGTGAATAGATGATTAGAAGGAAATAATAGATGATGAAAAGATAAATAGGATGTATTGGAAGAAGATGGTGGACTAAAGCTCAAGTTGGGATTTAGGTTAAGCTCAGATGGGATTAGATTAAAGCTTAGATTCAGATGATGGGATGCAAAAAGATCAGATGATTGATTAGATAAGAGGATGAAACAAATTATAGACCTAGTTTAGAGATTTGACTTAGATGAAATAAGGCACTGAAAATTAGATTGGATCATCAACATGATGATTACACCACCAAATCTACCTCAAGATAGAAGTAGATTGATTGGGTTTTAATGATGATTTACTGATTTTGGATGGATAACGATCAAGATCAAACACTTAGGCACACTTGGATATCAACCTTAGAAACAAAGTCTAGAGGATTCAGATTGATGAAATGATGAAAATCATACGATCTAAGGGGGCTCTAAGATACTTCTAAGTGGTTTAACTAATGAAACGATGAGAAAAATAGATGGATGAGAAGGGTGTTTATGGTGAACGATTGAGAAAACAAGGAGGCTTTCAGTCACCTATCTTAGGGTAGCGATTCCTATCCAGGGCAGCTATGGGAGGAGGGACTCACAAATTGAGAAAACAGATACCTTGAACGGGAGAAGGACTGTTCAGAACGGGGAAATGGATACTTAGAAAAAATGAATGGATGGTCTAAATGACGGAACAAAGGTTGAAATGGGTAGCCAGATACTTGAAATGGGTGAACGGATACCCAAAATGGGAGAATGACTCTTGGAACAGGAAAATGGGTACCCAAAATGGGAAAACGACTAGCAAATGGAAGATGAGAATGATTGTATGGAGGGCAGGGCCGCCCCTTTGAGGGTAGGGCAACCCCTTTGAGGATACGACCACCCCTTTGGAGGTAAAGGATTCCCACAAAAAGGGAAAGGTCACCCAAGACAAGGGAAAGGTCGCCCAAATCAAGGAAGATGAAGAACGGGTACTAAAAATGACCGAACGGGGTCTCAGATGAAGAAGAAAATTTTTGTTTTGCCTCTGTTTGAGGGTAGGGTCACCCCTTTGGGGTAGGAACACCCCTTTAGAGGGAAAGAATGCCCAAGACAAGGGAAATGTAACCCAAATAAAGGAGGATGAGGAACGAGTCCAAAAAATGGTCGAACGGGGTTCCAAATGAAGAAGAAAAAGGATGTTTGACCTTTGTTTGAGGGTAGGGCCACCCCTTTGGAGAGAAAGGATGCCCAAGACAAGGGAAAGGTCACCCAAATCAAGGAGGATGAGGAAAAGGTCTGGAAAATAGCCAAACAGACCCGAATGGTAAAACGGGTTCCCCGAATGATGAATGGGTTCCCTAAATAACAAAACAAACTTTCTAAGTGGATGAACGGGTCGACGAAATGGGAGAACAAACCCTCTAAAAGGAGGAGTGGGTTGATGGAATGATGGAATGGATTCTCAAAATAGGGGGAACAAATTGATGAATGACGACGGGGATACTGAGAAATGACCTATTTTGGGTGTGCCCGCCCCTGCTAGGGCTTGGTCACCCCTCAGGTGAAAATAGGGATCAGAAATGGCTGATTCAAGTGCAAAGGGGCATGGGTGCCCAGGAATGGCCACCCTTTCTAGGGCAAGGCTCCCCTTGCTATGGAAAGGTCACCCCTGTTGACAAACCTGAACTTGACTTAGGTAAAAAATGACTATGAAAAAGGATTGAAAACACTTCAAACAATAAGCAAAATGGCAAGACTGACTTGATTTGTAAGATATGCACTAGTTTTACATAGAGAAGACTATTCAAGCAACATAATCCTAAGATTACTAAGAAAGGTATGGCCAACACGTTCCTCTAACTAGGCTAAACAAGGCAATCTAGGGAGTCCTTGATATATGCTCAGTATGTGAGGCACAATCTGTGAACACCAGTCCGTCAAAAGCGTGAGTCAGGAACCCTAGCGAGATATTGAAATGCTCAGACCAACTCTTCACGTCTATCTAGGTATCACCCTAGCTTCGATGCTCTTCCAATTACGACATGATTGGATTGGGGTACAACTTTAGCCTCCCCCCTTTATATACCCTGCCGGTACACGTGGTCGGGATCATCCCTTGGGGTGATGAAATCCTCAAGCAATTCCCACTAAAAGAAGATGTTAATCATTTTCAGCTACTGCCGAGGCTCACACAAAGTCCAAGGGGAAAGCTTGAGTGATTCACCCCCCCCTTGGGTAACACAAATAACTAAGTAAGCTACAATTTCTCTTCACCTAGGATCGCTAAATGGTGCAAGGGGATTGGATACATGGATAGCTTACTTTTCAGACAAGGCAAGAAAATTCTTGGACCCCCTACTTAGTCTATGTGCCTAATTAGTGTAAAAAAATGAAATCAAATAACTAATTAAGGGTCTTGGTCCTCTCATCCTGTAGGAAAGGCGTCCCTATACGACCTGGTCACCCCTCGGGTCAAATGAAGGGATAGAAATGATGACGTTGCTATAGAGGGGCATGTGTGCATGGGCGTGGTCACCCCTACTAGGGCAAGGTCGCCTTTCTGAGTCACCTGAAACTGCAAAAATGCAAACAACAACAAACTTTAAAAGAAACAAACCTATTTGTGGGTCCCATCGGGTGTGCTAGAAATGTGATAAAGTAACCTATTCTAAAAATGAAAAACAAAATAGAATGCAAGAGAAGAAAATGACACCTAACACCTCAAGATAGGGCTATGTTAACTCACACAAAATAAAGATAAAGAAAACAATAGATTTTACCTTGTATTGAGTTGATCTTTGGTTGGCCCTTTGATGGTTGATAATTTGTGCTCCTTGGATGATAATATTGCAATGATGGTAGTTGAAGGATTAATGGTGGTGGATGAGTGCAATTATGAATATTAGAATGCAAATGCAAATGCTAAGATGCTACAATAAAATGGCTAAAATGCTTGAATGGCTTGAGAGAATGAATGCATGAAGATCTTAAGGTCATGAAGTCACTAGCCTCTTTAATGAATGAGAAAGAGGGCTATTTATAGAAGAATTTGAAATCTCTAAAGGATTCAACTATCAATATTGAGCCACCATGGCCAAGATGGAGGGCTATCGTGAGTTGAGGACTCACAAGCCCTGACATCTCATCATGTGGTAGATGAAGTGGCCAAGGAAACGATGAGATGGAAAGGGCACAAGGTGACATGGAAAAGGTGATGTAGTCCCAAGGTACTTTCAAGTACCTTGGGATGAGAGAGGATTTCTTCAAAAAGGTATTCCTTGGCCCCATATGGGGTTGAAAGTGAAAAGTGATGAATTTTAGAAAGTCATCCTTTGTCAACATGGGGAATGGGGAAGGCATGGGAAGAATAAAAGTGAATTAAAAATTCACAAGCTTTGAAGAAACCCATAGATAAGACAAGGTCCTCCAAAAGGAGGTCCTTGTACCATGTATTTGATGTGACCTTTGAGAGGTCATGGGGAAGAGAAATGCATTGGGGGAAAAAATGGAATTTAAAATTTCATGGGAAAGGACATGGGGAAGATAAATGGAATTAGAAATTCCATGTAATTCCATTGTGATATGACAAGAGTTGACCAAATGACTGATTAGACTAGTTAATGATATATTAGAAGAGGGTTAGGTGAGTAATGATGATTAGGATCCAACTTACAAATGTTGGAAGATGTGACACCTCCTAATCATGGATTAGGGATGTGTCACATCCCTAATGATGGGATTAGGAGATGAATTAGGATAAAGTGTGGATGGGACATAAAGGGAATTAAACAAGTGGGTTATTTATTTAATTCTTGGAAGAAAGGGATAAAGGGGGTAAGGTATTGAATTATTTAACTAAATACCTTAGGGATTTAGAAGACTTTAGAGGAATTAATTAAATAATAGTAACATTATTTAACTAATGTGGATAAAGGGCTATTTAGATGAAATGGGTAAATTTGACCAAATATAAGTGGTCAAAGTTTGATGTCTACATGGACTAATTTTCCATTTGTGGTGAATTAGTCCCACTACACATGTTTTTTCAGAGATTTCCATAGATTCAGATACCCATTTGGCTAAAACTGGCTTTGGTGTAGTTTTCCTATTTTGGGACTAAGTTACCCAGAATTATGTATGTGTCCCAATAGGCCAAAATTCTAGAGTCAGTAGTATTTCCAGTCTTCATTCTATTCTACAACACATTTCCAGGTGCACACTTTCTATTTCACAACTTTTTGTTTACTTTGATTTACATTTCTAGGTCATTTAATTCATGTTTGCATACTACACTGTGTTTTCAAACTTTCTATGTTTTCCAAGTTTACTCTTGGTGGTGAACCCCTTTTATAAGCCTTCAACCCCAAGATCTCTCCCTTTGAAAGATTTTAATTTCCTTTGCAGTGAAATCTCTAGGGTTTGTTCTTGAATGAAGTGTGGATCTTTGTCCCTTTCCCTTTAGGTGAAAAACCCTAGAGGTGCAAGAGGTGACAAAAATCTATGGTTCATTTTGGTGAACCTAAATTTTGAATACCTTCTTTTTTGCTTTGGAGTCCTTCTTTATCCTAGATTTAGCTTGCATTAACATTGCGTTAGGAGTTTACATTAGTTAATTTGCATTTTATGGTTTCAAATTTTTGCATTAATGAAAGTGCATATAATTTTTATTTTTGCATCTCTCGTAATTGAAAAACATATAAAATCCGCATTTACATTTCCTCTTTAGGTCATACAACATCAAAACCAACTAAAAATTTCTGAAAATTATGAAAAAACCCTAAGTAGGACTCATTCACCATTCTAGGCAACTTAGTCCTAGTCCCAAATTTTCATTGTCTATTACAACATTAGAAACCTCATTTTCGTGCTTCCTAAGCCTCATAGTTGTTGGAATATGGCTAGAGAGATCGATAGCATATGGATTTTAAGTGTTGTCACTGATGGAAACCCAAGCAACCTATCCAGTTTGCAGTATAGTTTTTGTTTCTACCAACATAATAGGGTGAAGAAAAGAGCATCTGGTTACAAGGACTGAAGTTGAATTAGACACCCTACTGGACAAATATTTTGAGTTGAGGATCTCTAAAGAAAGTCCGTTGATGATTATCATACCTTGGTGAATGATTGTTTTGATGCCCACTCTCTGGTACGTGGTCTAGAAGATCCAATGAATTAATCTGTTGATTATTTGTGCTAAAAGGCCGACCCGACAAATATAGTATTCACGAATGTATAAGATATAATTAATTAAAAGTATTTGTGCTTGATTAAGTTTTATTTGGGTCCTCTCTTTGTATTAATCGACTTTTGAGGATGCACATAATTATTTAGTGGTGGATCTGGTCAACAAGGTGAAAGCAACCTAATATTTTGTGAAGCTGACTGTTGGATGGATAAATGCTTGATTGCGGATATATATATGAGATTGGTTTCTCCATTTAGGAGGTGTGGATATGCATATGTATGTGTAAGAAGTGTGAAAGTGTAATACATCATTGTGAAGTGTGAGATTCAGTAGAGAAGTAGTGTGAGTTTGTTTTAAGTGTTGCGAAGAGCAGAAAAAAGTAGAGTAGTGCAGAGGGAAGTGCAAAATTAGAAAGAAGATCCATAATTGAATCTATGAGCTTCAACATAATTGTAATTTGGCATAGATAGATGGTACTATCTTAGTTCACCCTTCAGATGGTCTTAATCTGAATTTTGTTGGTAGTAAGCCTTTTTCTCTTGAGTAGTGAGCTCTAGGAAGTGTGCCTGAATGCAAGTGCATTCCCTTTTGTAATCAATTATACTTTGAGTACTCAAAATTGTGGATTAACCTCCACCGTGGTTTTTCCCCTAACAAGGTTTCAACACAAAAATCTGTATGTTATGGTGTTATGAATGTTTCCATTGAATGTATGCATCTTTAATGACATGACATAATGGTTTAAGTTTCTGATTAATGAAAGTTAAGATTTTTTGAACACTGATTCACCCCCTCTCTTAGTGTTCCCTTAAGTCCAACAATTGGTATCAGAGCTCAGTTCCTTTGAAGAAGTCTTGTATCTTGAGGTGGATCTTGGAATGTGATGGAATCTGACAATCTTCAAAAATAGCTTATGGTAGCACTTGATGAACTTCATCAGTCTAAAGCAGAAGTTCAAGAATTGAAAGAAAACTTGAAGGATGTTGAGAAATTAATTCAATCATTGAAGGATCAGATAGTGAAATCTAGGGTGAAGAGGAAAGACCTATGTGATCAGATAAATCAAAAAGAGAGTGAAAATATGGATGATGCTCACTTGAATCAAACTTTGAAGGAAATAACTGAAGAATGTGAAAAACTGGCAAGAGACAACACATAACTAAAACATGAAATAGAATCTATAATGATAAAGATAACAAAATATATTGAAGAAAGGAAGAAAAATGAAGAAAGTCTTGCATAGTCCCTAAAAGAGAAATCTGATGAATGCCGTAAGATAAAAGGGGAATTCACCTAGTTGGAAAGTGAACTACAAAGAACCAAAAATAGTGAAGATGAACTTGGTAAGAAGATTATTACTCTTAGAAATGATCTTGTCATTGCAAATGAATACAAAGAGAAGTTTAAGATTAGTTTAGTAAAATTTAATGAGCTAACTCAAGAACAAAAGAGTGGAAATGATAAGAGAGGCCTTGGATATGAAAAGGGAGAAAGCTCTAGATCAAGACAAAAGAATCTCAGACAAAAAAAAATGGAAGATATCTGGTAAGACAGCCTAATGCACAAAATTTTAATGGGTATTGATTTACATGTAATAAGTTCGGTCATATGATTGCTCAGTGTAGAAGCAAATGAACTCAATAGTTTCATCATTCTCTAGTCAATGTTTCAATTGCAAAAAGTTTGGTCACAAATCAATTGAATGCATAAATGTGTCAAGTTATTCTGTTGATAGAAGAAGTATTGAATGCTATACATGTGGGAAAATTGGACATGTTGCTAACCAATGCAGACCTAGAAGAAATCATTGGAATGATTGGTCAGGACAAGAAAGCATTATATGTTACAATTGAATTAAGCATGGTCATATTGCAAGATTCTATAGAAAAATAAGTGTAGACAGAAGAGGTCCGGTATACAAAGGCAAAAATATAGAGAAAATTGATAAAGGAAAGGAAAAAGTAACTACAAATGAAATCAGAGATCAGATGAAGAAGACATGGGTGAAGAAAAGTGATTCTAATGCTGGAAATGGTTCCATATCAGAACCTGCATCTGGTAAATCTTTTGGTAATTAATTTCAGGCCACTAGCCTAGGGGGAGTAATTCAAGAATATCCTTCCTCCCCTGTCTATGGATGGTACTAGAACAGAGAAAATAGTTCAGAAAATGTATCTATGGTGTACAAAAGTTTTGGATAACTTTAGCAAAAAGAATTTAGTCAATTCACAGGTTCACAAAAGATTTTTCTATCACTGTTTGAGAAAATAGAGACTCTGGAATACTTAGGGAAAATGCACTTATCGCACATGTGTGAGCTATAAAATTCAAGGTGTAGTCATCATTTTTCACTTTGCATTGAATAAGAGAAGAAGAAGAGCACTCAACAGGAGGATTACGAAGCAACAAAATCAATTCATCGACATATCTCGAGATCTATCAGGTATTTCAAATTATTCTCGAAATCTTCATACAATTTGGTGTGCGACTGCAACCCTAAATACATAAGGAAAATGGAACAAATGAAAGGGTCGATCACTCTAGATGAATATAACAGTGCAAAAATCAAGTCTATGAGGAATTTGCTACTGCCAAGTGAATTAAAGCAATTGAGCGAAGCGAAACATGGGAATTTGGATTTATGGAGTGAGTTTCCATGGTTTGAGAATGCGGAATTTGTGAAATTTATATTGAACAGGTTACATGATGATGTTTTAACTTTGGATAAGCCTTACATCATTTCAAAAGAGGCAATTGGGAATTTAACTGGATTTTGTAAAGTCAGAGATGTTCCAAGGAAGAAGTCTATCCGGAACAAGGAAGTCAAAACCCTAACTAGTGTAATCGGAGATCAAAGAGCTCTAACAATCGCAACAATCAGGAATCCTGTCACTAAGTACATTGCACATGGAATAATGTATAAGATTTTCTACAGAAATCGAGAAGGAGCCATGTCAACTGGCGCAATATATATTGCTCACAAAATTATAATTGAAGGTGAGGACTTTGACCTATGTGGATTGTTAAAAGATCAACTCATAGAGAATGTGCAACTGACTATGGAATTAGGTTACCCATTTAGGTTTGGTACCTTGATTACATCCTTAGTAATGTGTTTCATGAATTTCTTGCCGAAAATTGAGAATATGGTATGGAAATCAAATGAGCCAGTATGTAAATAGATATACTCTTACTCTAGGAGCTTGGCTAACTGAGATTTGGAATTTGAAAATTTCCTTAAGAATGTGCTTGAAAAATGTGGTGTGGTCAATATTTCCCTTTCGGTAAAATCAATTGAAGTTGGTTCGTCTTCTGGTGGTATTGATAAAGGACAAAAAAGAGGAAAATAAATTACTAAATACTGCCCTCTAGAAAGCAAAGCTTCCGAAACTGAGGGAAAAGGAAAAGGAAAAGAAATTGTGGACATTCCAGATGAAGAATTTGATGAAGATATTGAGAACCCATTGCAAAATGAATCCGAAGTAGAAAAGGGTAGTGAGGAAGAAGAAGAAGATCTGATAAAAGAAAGGTTACAACAACTTATTCAAGGAGAAGGTGGAATGCAAAAGATAGCTAAGTTATGGTCTGCTAGACCATCATATGATCAAGACATGATTTTGAGTGTGCTAAATGCTCACATTGAGCAATGTAAGATTAGATTGGAGAGCTTATAGAACATTCTGCCCAATGAAATGATTGAGTGTAGCAAATAAATTTTGAATGCTGAAGAAAAGGAAGCTGGTGAAGTTATCTCTCATTCGAAGGAGCTATTCAGATTATCTCTTTCCAAACTAAAGAAGAAGATGAGTGAGTTAAGGCAATGCATAAAATCAGCCACAAGAATCTACAACTATTGCATCTGTTGGCCCCATGCAGTCAACAATTATACTAAAAATTTGAATCAAATTGAAACTGAATTGAACAACATTGGAAAAATTTTTGACATGTCTCTGGATCTGGATGGCACTGTCAGGAAAATAATCAGGGAGCTTCAAACAAAGCACACAAAAATACAACTTTCCAAGAATGCTCTTGTGGATACCTTATGGATGGTAAAGAATCTAATTGAATGTAGTTTGGAGTAGATGATGGACATATTGAGGAATAGTGAGAAATTTGAAGAAATAATTACAATCCCCAAATCTCTAACTGAAATTATGAACAAGACATCCAAGAACAATAGCATGATTATTGTTATTGGAATCATAGTAGATGGTTGGAACAAATTTCTTCCAGAAGTGAAGAAAAACCATAAGATAATCTTCTAAGGATAACAATTATTTGTTTTCAAGTTTTTGAAGTTTTGATCAGAGGAGGATAATTGTCAGCATATATGTGTTGAAGTTTTGTAGTCTTAAGGATTTTGAACACGTGTTTTGTCACTGTTTTGTGACTATTTTGATTTTGTCTTTTTGGCATATGGTATCCATGATTTGTCATTGATGTCAAAGGGGGAGATAATGAAGTGAAAAATTCTCCAAGAGGGAGATAATGCTTTATAAATCTCAGGGGGAGAAAATGCAACAATTTTTTTGGCAATCTACCTATAATGATTCCGACACAGTCATTTTTTTCTAAGTGTTGCCATCAATGCCAAAGGGGGAGATTTTCAACATATGGTTGGAGAGATCGATAGAATATGGCTTGTAAGTGTTTTCATTGATGGCAACCCAAGCAACCTATTCGATTTGCAGTATAGTTTTTGTTTCTACCGACAGAATAGGGTAAAGAACAAAGCATCTGATTATAGGCACTAAAGTTGAATTAGACACCCTACCAGATAGATATTTTGAGTTGAGGATCTTTGAGGAACATCTGTTGATGATTATCATACCTTGGTGAATGATTTTTTTGATGCACACTCTCTGGTATGTGGTCTAGAAGATCCAGTGAATTAATCTGTTGATTATCTATGCTAAAAGGCCGACCAGACAAATATAGTATTCACGGATGTATAAGATATAATTAATTAAAAGTCTTCATGCTCAATTAAGTTTTATTTGGGTCCTTTCTTTGTCTTAACTAAATTTGGAGGATGTACATAATGATTTAGTTGTGGATCTGGTCGACAAGGTGAAGGCAACCTAATATTTTGTGAAGCCGACTGTTGGATGGATAAATCCTTGATTGCAGATATATATATGAGATTGGTTTCTCCATTTAGGAGGCTTGGATATGCATATGTGTGTGTAAGTAGTGCGAAAGTGTAATACATAATTGTGAAGTGTGAGATTCAACAGAGTAGTAGTGCGAGTTTGTTTTAAGTGTTGCGAAGAGCAGAAAGAAGCAGAGCAATGCAGAGCGAAGTGTAGAATTAGAAAGAAGATCCATAATAAAATCTATGAGATTCATTGGAACTATAATTTGGCATAGATAGATGCTACTATCTCAGTTCACCCTTCAGATGGTCTTAATCTGAATTTTATTGGCAGTAAGCCTTTTTATCTTGAGTAGTGAACTCTAGGCAGTGTGCCTGAATGCAAGTGCATTCCCTTTTGTAATCAATTATAATTTGAGTACTCAAAATTGTGGATTAACCTCCACCATGGTTTTTCCCTTAACAGGGTTTCCACACAAAAATCTATGTGTTACGGTGTTATGAATGTTTCCATTGAATGTATGCATCTTTCCTTTAATGACATGACAAAATGGTTTAAGCTTCCGATTAATGAAAGTTAAGATTTTTTGAACACTGATTCACCCCCTCCTCTCAGTGTTTCCTTGAGTCCAACACTAGTATCATATACTATAAGTCTGCAAAGTTTCAGGAACATTTGTTTTATGCATCTAGCTCAAAAACATCAATTTAGGGTAGTCATTTTTTAAATCATTTCAATCTAAAGCATCATTAGATCTGAAAATGCTCACATTTCTAAAATTTTGCATAACATGGATAAAAGTACTTTCCACTTTTGTTTACACAATGTTTCTATTCATAAAACTTTGCATAAGCTTGATAAAAGTGCTTTTCATTCTTGGATTTACATTGTTTGCATTCTTAAAGATTTGCATGTATTGGATAAAAATGTTTTATATTTTTGGATATACATTGTTTATATTGTTGAAATATTGCATGAAATGGTTATAAGTGCTTTACATTTTTCTTCAAACAATGTTAGTATCTTACATATGTAGACATACTAAAAAAAATTTCCTATTCTCTCCCTATGAGAGTGTTTTAGTGAAAGAGGATACAACCTTGGACATTCCTAACGATCATATTTGTTCTTCGACTAATATCTCTTCTCTTGGTGACAAAGATATTTTGGTAGAAGAACCAATCAATGAGAGTTTTGAGAATCTTAGTTGTTTATCTTCTCTTACCTCTCTTAGTGGACAAGACATTAATGAACAAGATAAACAAACCATAGGTAATCATGCCAATAACATTTTTTCTTTTCCTAGTATCTCTCATAGTTGTGAAGAAGATACTTTTCTATTAGAAAACACAATCCATGAAGGTCATGCGAATCTTAGTTGTTCCCCTCCACCAAGGAAAAACCTTATGAAGCAAGAAAATTCAACCATTGATCATTACCCTAATTATGATGAATTCATTTAAGAACAAACCTTTGATTGTCAAGTGTAGTTGGTTTGTAGTTCTCCTAAAACCCTTCCTCCTAGTGAGGATATCATGATACATGACAAGGATAACATTGACAATAATAATATTGTATGCTTAGAGGAAGATGCAGAGAAAACATTAGAATCTCACTCGCTATGGGATGTTAATATTATTCAACCTCAACTCATCCTTTAACCACCCTCACATAAACCACAAACTCAAAGAAAACCTGAACTTATCCTTTACCCACCTAAGAACACTATTTTGCAACAACCAAGTTACAATAATGTTGCTCATACATATAACACTAGAAATAATATGCAACCACAACAACCCACCCCAGCACCATTAGCTTTTCCTAATCCCATCTTGCCTAGTGCTCCTCGATTATCTCCTAAGGAGTATGATCCTGTTGAACAACTAAAGAATACTCCTTCTAAGATATCATTATGGGACCTTATTCAAGCCTCCCCTCACTATTATAACATAACTCAAAATGCTTTACAACAAGTTTCTATCCATTATAATGTGAAACCCAATGATATAGTAGCTGTAATTCAAGGAATCATTGCTGATATTGTTTTTCACCAAAGTGAGCTCTCTCCTTTGGAGTTGTAAAAACAAAATGAATCTTTCATAATAATCTCTTAATAAAAAAGAATAGGGATCAAGAGAACTCTTGTAGATACTGGATCTTACCTTAATATGTGTAGTGTGAGCCTTCTGTATAGGTTTGGAATTGATAGATCCAACATTCAACCCGATTCTTTATCTATTAAGGGATTTGACAACGTTGAAAAGAAACCACTAGGTGTGATTAATTTACATCTTAAAATTGGAAAGGCCACATTAGAAACACAAATCCACATTATGCCTCATAAAATCTCATGTAATCTTCTCTTAAGCAGACTGTGGATTCATGTAATGAATGGGGTACCTTCTACTCTTCATCATAAAATGAAATACATCTACAACAACCGAGTATATGTTGGAAACAAGCTACATTGAGAGGGGGGGTGAATCAGTGTTGTGTAAAAATTAACTTTGTTAACCTTTAACTTCAAAGCTTTAACAACATTCAACCATAATGCATAAGCATAAAGAAAATAGACACAACACCATAAAACAAGGATTTTTACGCGGAAACCCTATTAAGGGAAAAAGCACGGTGGATGACCAATGCACAATTTATTTTGAGTATACTCAAATGGAGATTACAATAAGGGGAATGCACTTGCATTCAGGCGCACTGCCTACAACTCACTGCTCAAAGGAAAGGATTATAGCCTTATAATGAAGATCAGATTATAACCATTTGTGAGGTTGAACTGAGATAAATAGCATCTAAAAATGCCTGATTATAGTTCTGATGAAGCACAATATTCAATTTTTTTTCCTACAGACTGATTCTACACTTCTGCTCTATTTTTCTTATAGTCGTTGCACAAATTCTTTATGTGTAAGTGAAATTGTACAAAATTGCCCTTCTACTCTGCTCTAACTCACAAATTGCATCAACACCCACTTCATACATCATACAAAATGATACATACGAACTTGTATATATATTCACAACATATAATTCATTTACACTTTGTTGACTTCAATAGAACACAAAAATAATTACCATCGTCGGCTAGATCCTTAATTATATCTTTATATGCAAACTGCAAAGTCAGTTAAGACATAGAGGGGACCCAAACAAACATAAATGAGCATGAAAACATTTAATTAATTACTCCTTATACATCCACAACATAATGCATTCTTGAAGTCAGCTTCATTATTGACAAAGTAGAAGATTTGTTGACCGAATCTTCTAACTAACACAAAAATCAATAGGAGCCACCGTGCTTCAACCTCAAAAGAGATAATATACCATAAAATATTTCCTAAGATGCATGACACAAACTAATAACAAAAAATTTCATGCAAATTGATGGACACTAAGTTAGTGGGTACTCTGTTCTACCTTGTCAACCTTCAATATATCTGTCGGTATGCTCGAATGATGATATGCTTACCTAATCAAAAGTTAGGGTTGCCATCAATGAAAACACCAGATGATAGTTACAGTATCTCTTGCCAACAATCTCCCCCTTTGGCATTGATGGCAACATTTAGTGAAAAATGACTAAGTGCTGGATCAGTTTCAAGATAAACTTCACTGCAATCCCAAAATTTCAAATATACAATTCTCCCCCTGAGATTATTATACATTTTTCACTCCACTATTCTCCCCCTTTGACATCAATGGAAAAGGCATGGGTCGCATACCAAAAATGGATCAATCAAAATTGTTTTCACAAATTTGCTTCTTTACCTTACAAGAGTTGAAAGATGTCTGCAAAATCCTTCTTTAGTTGGACCAGATTTGTGTCCCAAACTCGTTTGAGACTTTCCATGATGGTTATATGTCCAAAAATTAGGTAGGACTGTGTCTCTACAGATTCCAGGTTGGTTGGATCACCAACTGCAATAGTGTCCTCTCCTTCTTTTAGGGCTCTTGCCATTACTTCAATTTTGGGGCCAATAATGCTTCTGAGTTCACAGGTTTTGGCAACAATTTTATCATTTTCATGCTTCAACCATTTTATTTTATTGAGAAAAGACATTACCTCACCTTCTACCTTTCCAACAACACCAGATAGGGGATCAAATGTTTCAAAAATAGTGCCTAACTGACTTTCCAAATCTTTCACCTTCTTCTCATTTGCTTCAGTAAAATTTGGAAGGGACAAGTAGGATTTGTAGATCTTACCTCCTTCAAATAAGGCATTTTGTATGTTCTTGACACAAGTGGCTAAGATAGATTT